>JAOTRH010033547.1:3421-20828 GCA_034768845.1 Heliamphora exappendiculata
CGAGGTGTAACCACTGAATTCTAGCTTTCTGCTTAAAGAAACTCTCCTCAGCCAGACTCAGCTCCATATACAACCTATATGCCTCTCTTTCTTGGGTAGCCAAAGCACGATCAAAAGGGCTACTATCTAACCGAACCTGCAGGTTCTCAAGGACAGCTTTTTGGCACTCAACTCTAGTAAACAGATCACTATAAGACTCATTATTCAATTTCTTAAGATGGGCTTTCAGAAGTCTAAGCTTATGGGTAACTTGATACATATCAGACCCCATAATATCCTCCTGCCAGACCCTCTTGACCAACGGCAGAAACTACGGGCTTTTGGCCCAAAAATCAAAGTATTTGAAGGGTTTCCTAGCTTTATACCCATCAAAATTAAGAAGAATCTCAATTCTCGAATGATCTGAGATGCCCGGGGGACAAAAAAGAGCACTAGTTTGAGGCAAATTGATAACCCAGACCTCATTGACCAAAGTACGATCAATCTTGGATTTAATAAAATTCTCACCCCCTTGGTTATTAGACCAAGTGAATTGAATGCCACGACAACGGAGATCATCAAGCTCAGCCTCAAAAAGACATTTGTTAAAATCATCCATATAGCTCGGCCACTTGGAACTCCCACCAAAACGCTTATGAGGGTATCTAACAGCATTGAAGTCACCCAAAATCAACCAAGGGGACATAGCCAAGCCAGGGGCGGTAGAGATTATCTGACTCCATAAGCTAGTTCAGTCCCCTAGGGTGTTAAGGCCATAAACAAAAGTAACCCAAAAAGACACATTCTCCTCCAGGCAACAAACACGACAATGGATCCATTGAGCCCTAACATCCATCACATCTATCTTAACAGAATTAGGCTCCTAGCAAACCCACAACATACCCAAATCACTAAAATTATAGTTATGAACAAAATTTCAATCAGGCTAGATCTTATCAAAAATGGACTTAGCGTTATGCTCTTTCACCCTAGTTTCATTAATGCCTATTAACTTAGCTTGATATTTCCTAACAAAATTCCTAAGCTCATTTTGCTTTATTTTATTATTAAGACCCTGAATATTCCAAGAGATGATTTTAGACATAAAAGCAAGGTTAGCAAAGTGACCTCTTTTTCTTCTTCTTGCTGCTATTGTTCTTCTTTCCCACTAAACCGCGAAGGGAGTAGGAGACTTCTTCTGGATCACTCGCCTCCATAGGAGTAAACGGTTCCTATTCAGTGACTTGACCCGTAATCAAGACCGGCTCCAAAGCCTGAGTAGATTGGCTTCTAGTCGTTGGCGAGCGAAGTTTTTATTTTCATTTTTCAATTTTACATTTTTCTTTTCTAATTTCAAAAGAATTTTATATAAATTTAATAATTTATTTTTAAATTCATCGTATGATGGCATAGAGTAAGATGAGTTAGATTCATTGCATGAGTTAGAATGAAAATTTACCTCTTCATCTATACTTACCATCAAACAGAAGTTAGCCATTTTGTCATCACTTGAGCTATTGCTTGACTCGTTTGAATCAGAGTTATTCCACGTAGTTGCTTTCATGGCCTTCTTTTTCTTCTTTGAGTCCTTTTTTGAGTAAAAGTTATTCTGGCTTGATATGCCCAGTTTTGTTACAGTTTATAGCAGGTGAGCAGTTATTTTTCAAAATCTCGCTTACTTGAATCTCCTTTGTCGAATTGTGTGCCTCAGAATCTTCTTGAAAACTTTTTATCTCTTTTGAGAAATTTTCCAAATTTTCTTGTGATAAGAGCCATGTCATCATCATTGATCTCCTCATTCTCTTCATCATTGGAACTCTCTTTTGAAACTTTAAGAGCAATGGACTTATTGACTTTGTTTTGCTCGTTGACACTTTCATTTATCTTGAGCTCGTATGTTAATAGTGATTCAATTAGCTCATCTAAGGTCATCACCGTTAGATTTCTTACTTCGGAGATGGCTGTAGTCTTAGCTTTCCGGATAAGTGGCAAGGCTTTGAGTACTTTCCTTAAGAGCTCATAAGATTGGTAAGTCTTTCTGAGTGCATTGAGAGAGTTAATAATGTGAGTAAAGCAAGTGTACATGCTAGAGACAGTTTCATCATCATTCATCTTAAAATTTTTATACTCACTAATTAGTCTATCAATTCTAGAGTCTTTAACATCCTGAGTGCCTTCATAAGTGATTTCTAACTTCTCTCATATCTCCTTAGCACTTTTACATGTCATAAAACGCTTCATTCAATATGAGATTGGTAATGGTGAAGATACTTTTTTGTGGCTGGACAGGCACCCTTGGGGTTCTTTAGTTGAGACTAAGGGGCAAAGGATTGTGTATGATTTCGAGATTGACCTGAGGGCTAAAGTTAAGCAGGTTGTGGATGGCAACCAATGGAAATGGCTTTCCGCTGTTGCTATAGATCTTTTGGAGATGCAGAGGGAGGTCTGTTGCCTTCCCAATGCGGGCCAATGTGACTATGTTAAGTGGAGCCTTGATGGTAACAAATTCTCTATTGGGTCTCTTTAGGAGATTCATGTCCATAAGCCGGTGCCGTTGTGGAGTAAATTGGTGTGGCTTTTTTTGGGGTAATTAATTTGTATATAAAAGAAAAGGAAAAAGCATGATTACACGAATATAAGGGGCATACCTCAGGCCTTACAACCAGTTAGCCCAAAAACCAAAAGCACTACTTGACGACATACCGTAGGCCAAAAGACCATTTTTTCTTTTTCTTACTACTAGACGTCTTAGACTGCTTACTCCCAGCTTTCTGTTTAGAGGGAGAGGGAGGATCTTCATGCTCACCATTTTGAGATGCAACCACATCAAATACAATGTTCTCCCTGACTTCCCTGTCGGTGTTAGTCTGCAGAACTTGATCTCTAGTTACCACAACTTCTTGATCTTTATTGCACCCACGAGCCTTAGGCCCAACTGGCACCGGGGAACCCTCCGCCTTACCCAAGGCTGGAGGGCGAGAACCCTCCACCTTATCAGCAGGGGCCATAATCGGAGTTGCAGTTGCCTTCCCCCTACCCACTCGAATCCACTCTACCTAGCTCTCCATCGGAGTACTCTCAACAGCGGGAGTGACAACTTGCTGATGAGAGGTTAGCCCCAACCTAGGACCCTTCTCTGGAATAACTCCACACGGTTGGGCTTTTGACAAAAAATTAAGCTTCTCCATAACAAACTCTGCCGGACCCTCATCTTTCCCTTTACCAACTTCAATCCACTCAGCTTGAACCTTGGAAGTCTCTGCACTAGCCTTTTGCACGGACTGGTGACACATACTACTATCATGCCCAAAGGCCTTGCAAGGTACGCAGATGGCTGGAAGCCCTTGGAATTCTACACGAATTGGGACAACTTCACCTTCACACCTAATGGAGATCTCATGCTGCAATGGTTTGGCCACATCTATTTCGATACAAATTCTAGCATAGGAAATACGTTGTTTTAAGTTCGTAGCCCGATCCAAAAATAAGGGCATGCTAGAGCACTAGCGATTCTACTTAAACACTGAGCATTCAAAAATTCCAACGACAAATCATGAAGCTTAACCCACACTAGAATCGTGGACATTGCCTCCTTGGTTAAAAGAAATCGTTTCGTCCATTTTTTAAGCATAAGGAGCTTCCCCAAAAAATTCCAAGGCCCTCTCTCAAGAACTCTTTCCATGGCTTCCACACTGTTGAATTTAAAGAAATAAAAACCCTTCTCATTACCATATAGTTCGGTCAAGCCTTCTTGGTTCCATAGAGTTCTTGCTGCGGCCCTAACTAACGAAAAATGCATGGTGGCTTCCAAGAAGTATCCAACTAGGCAAGGCTCCCATTCATGAGAATCAACCAAATCCCCTTTAATATCCACAAAAGTGCTATTCTCAGGGTCCCTAGGTGCAATATACTCCAGGCAGGTACCTGAGGAACTTTGAGTAGTCAACAAAGATTCCCAGGTTCGGTTAGGCATTCTATCGAACACTTGGCGTGCACCCAGAAGCTCTGCACCATTGTTTTTTGGCTGGGACTGAGATTCCAGAGATCTACCTCTTGGAACACGACTAACGTGGTAGGAACCACGGCTACGGGATCCTCCCCTTAATCCCAGGTGACCAACACCCCGTGGAAAACCAAAGTGAAGCTCTTTCGATAAAACCACATCATGATCGACAATTGAATTTGCCTTCTCTGTTCGATAATTAAGGTCTTCGAAAAACTATTCAAGCCTAACCTCAACAGTATCCCCTACGTCCTGAAACCCATCAACAACAAGCGCTGATAAGAAATTCAATTTATCGAAGAGAGGAGTCGTACCTAGGAGAGAAGGCCCTGTAGGCTGACTTCCATAGAAATGCTCCAGATGAGCTTCAATAACCGCTATTTGATCCTTACTAAGAGGGCTAAGCCCTTTTTCATACTCGATTCAGGGCTTCGATAGCTACATTCTCAAAACCTTGGAGTTTCTCAACTTGAATCCCACTGCCCAGATCGGTGTGCAGAGCATCCCGCCATGGACCGACTGTCTCGCCATCCGAAATTGCAGAGGAGACGGCAACAGGGGAAGACCTAGCTTGGGACAGGTTTGCCTCTGGTTTCTCCAATGAAACCCAAACTTGAACTGGAACTCCATTCACCGAATCCATGACTAGAGTGAAAACCCTAGCGCATAATCGCGGTCATCGCGAACGGGAATCGCACTCTCACCGCACCATAAATCGCACACAGTAACCGTTCCCCACGTTATGGCACCTTTTTGTATTTGAAGAATTGGTGTGGTTTAAACATCATATTCCTAGAGTCAGCTTTATTCTTTGGGTTGTTGTGAGGGGTCGCCTTAGTACGGCGGACCGGCTTAGCATGTTTGGTCTTGAGTGTGATGCAAGTTGTTGTCTCTGCTCTGGGGCTGCTGAGTCGCATGATCATCTTTTCTTTGCCTGCCCTTTTGCAAAGGCTATCTGGACTAGGGTCTTAGCCAAATGTAGAGTCAGTTGGACTGAAGGTTCTTGGATGGCTTGGAGGAATTCTTTTGCCACTAAGGTGGTTGGCAAATCCCTGGGTGTTAGCATTAAGCGTTTGGTGCTTTCCATCTATGTTAATTACCTTTGGAAAGAGAGTAATCTTAGAAGATTTCAGGGCAAGAAGAAGGGTAGGGAGCGTGTTTTTCGGGATATCTCTGAGATGATAAGAGAGAGGCTCTCCTCTCTTAGGAGAGTGCCTGTTTCTTATACTAACATGGAGATTTAGGGTGAATGGAGTTTGGTGATGGATATTTTCTCTAATAATGCTTTTTATTAATTGTTAGCTACTTGTTGCAGCCTGGTCGTTATGCATGGATGTTTGTGAGATTTGCCCCTTCCTCCTTGCAGGGACGAGTGTTTCACTTATATTATGCGAGTGTGTGCGAGGTTCCTAATATTTACTCCCTGCAAGTTTGTTTGTTGTGTAGGTCACCGTGGAAGGTTTAGGAGCAGTGAGTTTTGGAATTTTTGTTTGGAGAGTTTAGTGTTCCTCCCATATTAAGTGAGTGATGTGAGATTTGTTAACTCTTATGAATTGTGTTTGTTTCTTGTGTAGTGGCTTTGGAAGCAGTGGCTATGAGATTTGCTTCTATCTCCTTTGTTGGAGTGTCGAGTGATACACCTGTGTGGAGAGTGTGAGGTCTCTGTATGTGTGTGTGTTTCACTTTATTTGGTTTTCTCATGGGTTTCTTTGCTCCTCAGGCCCCCCGTTCTTGCCTACCCTAAAAGGAAGAAACCCCAGCTGTGAGGCAGCTGGATATCTTCGGTTGGCTTCTCCTCTTTGGATATCTTATGTTTAGTTTCCTAGCTATGAGGGATGTTCATACCCCTCCTCTTGTACTTATGGTGTGTGTATATTGCTTTGTTCTCCTAGCTATGGGGGCAGTCCATAGCATCTGCTATGTGGTTTTCTCTTGCTCGTTGGTTGGTTTTGCGACTACCGTTTGGTTCGTAGCCTTGACAGGTTTCTTTAAACGGTTGTTTGTTTCTTTCGGTCCAGCTTGTGTGGGTTTATGTGGATGCCCAGGCTCAGTTTCTGCTCTGGTGGTTTAAGTTTTGGAGCATTTTGCTGCTACACTTCTTTTTCGGCAATTTGGTCTTTGTTGGATCATCCTTTTTAGTTGTGGCTGAAGTGGATTTCCCAGGTGTGGCGTTTGATTTTCCCTCAAAATAGGCTGTGGTTTTTTCCTCATCTATGTGGGTAGTTTATATTGGTCCATGATCCTGTTGCTATTTTTGGTTTAGTTTTTGTTTTGTTTTAGTTTAATGTTTGGTGATGCCGATTCCCTGCCCATTACTTTGTTAAGTTATGGCCGGGCCATCACTCTTTGTCTTTGTTTATTTTAGTTCTGGTTTAGCATTTTGGGTTTGTAAGGCCTGAGGTCGTGCCTCTTGTAAACATGTAATTTTTTTCTTTTCTTTTATGTCACAATCAATTACCCAAAAAAATATATTCGTTAGCATCTAAAGCACAGTATAAGGTATTCATGACACTAGAGTTTATTTGAAAAAACTTCATATCATTTTTATTCATTTCTTCTTCTAGTTTAGGAACTTTTTTACGTTCTATAGTTTTAGGAGTAAAATTACCTTGGACGATCACTCTCCAAGCCCTCCAATCCATGGTTTGAATAAAAATTCTCATTCTTTGTTTTCAAAAAGTGTAGTTAACACCACAGAAGATTAGAAGCCTTATAAAGGATTAACCCTCTCCAAACGGGGATACACTAATGCCTGCCAAAGATTTTTTTCACAAAAATTTATTAAGAATAATGTGATATGCTCTGATACCAATTGATAGTATAGGTGCAATCCCAAGAGGAGGGTGGATTGGGTATTTTAAAAAATTTCTTAACAAGATTCAATTATAAGCAAGATTCAAAATTTCTTGTTTGAAGATTAAAACACAAGTATAGATTTTAGAAATACAAAATTCAAATATAGATTTTAAATATGAATGATTCATGTATAAGGAATACTATAACAATAATGAAAATGAAGAATATAAATAGTTAAAGATACGACACCATGATTTTTACAAGGTTCGGAGCAATGGACTACGTCCTTGCCTCAAGCCAACCGCTACGAGGATTTTCACTATCGCTCCTTCAATAAGCAGAGCAATCTCTCTCCTTAGTCTAGGTAGAGTAGCCTCTCTTCAAAATATCCCCTTTCTTATGTATTCCAATCCTTATAGGCATATTAACCTCTCTTGAGAAATACCCTTCTCAAGTACAACAGAATAAAATGAATGTGTACAAAGAAATACTCCTTCAATGAGCGAATGAGTACAAGAGATTAGCATACTAACTCACTTCTCAAAGAATATATCAATGAAGCTCTATGAGAATTCTAAAACATTTTCTCTAAAAAAAATATGATTCAGAACTCAAGAAATTGAAGCACAAGTAGAGAGTATATGGGAGAGAATGATTTCATGGCTTGAGGTGAATAAAACTAGAGCTCAAAGTCTCTATTTATAGGTCAAAAAGTTTGGACTAGCTGTTGGGCTAAATGTGGTAGTGTCAAACTAGCCGTTGTAGCAATTTTTTTTAAAAATTTGCCTATTCAGCCACTGAGGTGGTCCATTCAGTTGACTGGATTGCCATATTTAACATTCAATCGACTGGACCTGTGGGTCATTATACTGGGCTGCTTTGAATTTAGTTTCTCGTTTGGCAGACCAGTTTCAGTCGCCTAAATGCAATGCATTAGTCAACTGAACTTTGAAAAGATTAGAACTTTTGACTTGGAAAATGTTTTTAATCACTTCTTTTTTTTTGGATAATTAATTTTAATCACTTCTTTGTTTTGGAAAACATTTTTCATAAACTTTTAGGATTCCTATTGTGTGGTTCTTTTAGTGGTTCTTTGAGCAGGGTTTGGCTGAGGGGTTTTTCATCTGGATTTGATGGCAGAGCTTCCTTTGGGATAGCTTAGGTTTCTCTGAGATGGTTTTCTCTTGCGCTGTTCTATCCTTAGCTTTCTTCTGACTTGTGGGGCTCTTCCACCGCTTTTGATTGGTGACCCTGTGCGCAGGGTAAGTTGGTGCTTTGGTTTGGCAATTTTGCACTGAATTTATTTGGAGCTAATTTGTTTGTTGTGTTTTTCGGTTGGCTAGGGGCCCATCTACCTCTAGTACTTTTCTCTTAGACCTCTGGTGGCCCCTTTGGTTGTCTTTTGGACTTGTGGTTGTGATCCTTCATTGTGTTGTTCTCAGAGTCTTTATTTGGCTGTGGAGATTTCGTTACTTCGCTTGTTTGGGCTACGTCTGGGTTGGTTCCCAGTTTAGTTTGGGAGCAGAGATGGGTCTGATGGCAACGTTGGTAGTGCTGGCCTATTTCTTCGAGCTGAGATTTTTTTGGGGCTGTCTTTTCTCCTGCTTCCTGGCGCCGTGGCTAGAGGACCAACATCCTTTGACCTCCTAAGCTTTTGAGGTTGATTTTCTCTCAGCTTTGTAGAAGATCTTTGGCAGGACTTCTGAGGTGAGTAGGTTGTTCTGTCTAAGGTTTAAATCTTTTCTAGGAGCCGAGCTGCAGCTGAATTTTGTGTCTTGTGTGTTGGACAACCAGTCCTTCTTGTTGGTCTAGTTTTTTTATCCTCTTGTTTGTTGGTTTTTTCTTCCTCTCCATGCGGGTTGTGCATGTAATATGCTTTGTTAGATAGTTTTTTCCTGCTGCAAAGCGGGGGTAAAGAGTGTCTTATTTATGTTTGTTAGGTTTGGTTACCTTTGTGTCCTATTGGTAGGAGGTTTCCTCCTAAATGTTAGTTGATATAATCACCTAGGGTATGCCCCTTGAAAACATGTACAATTTTTTTTTTTTACGTCACAATTAACTACCCAAAAAAAAAACAAAAAAAGCATGGTTATCTTGCTATTAACCAAACATGAGCCTAAAATATGGAGATTTGATAGGTTAAAACCCTCCTTAAAGCCACTATTGTAGATCTGTGACTGACAGAGCTCTCTGTCACATGTTTTTGCATGACTAGAAATCTATGTTTTTAGTGACTAAATTCAAAAGTGATTTTTATGAAAAATGTAGATAAAATATCAAACTATTTACTGACCAAATATCAAACCTATATACTTTTGGATGGTCCTCCAAAAGGTTTATGCATTCTCTGTTGAAACTTGGTTCAGCTGAACCTTCTACAGTTGACTGAGCCCATTTTATAAAATGGCCAATATTATTAACTTGTTCCAAATAACTAGTTTTAGCACTAAACATAAAACTTGTAGGGGACACCTTAAACGAGAACATATCCAAACATCATACCCATAGCCATTGATTTGATGCCCTAAAGCTGAGACAAACTGAGGCCCAAATTCTGTACTTTCCTCTGTAAAGGTTTGAATTGTTTTCTCTTAAATGAGCGAAACGACCCATTTACCCTAGGATCTAGCCTTAGTGTTAAATATAAAAGTTGTAGAAAATATTTTTATCTAAATGATATACAAAAATCAGAACTTAATTTCATATCTAGGTACCCCAAAACACTATTATAATTTTTAATTTAACGTTTGAACATTTACCTTAATTTGGCCAAGTGTATAGTGGCATGTCATATTGTGGGACTTAAAAATATAGACTTTAATTGAATTATATTGGATGATTGGTGTATAAAAATGATTAATTGATGATTAGAACTCATGCTGTTAGATTGAATCTATGTCTTATGAATTATTGCTTGTGCTTCATATATTTGTACTCCATACTTTAGTGAGTTATACTTTATGCTATACCATGCTTAGGTGCAATGCTTTATATAGTTATACATAAGACACATGTTGCACACCATGAGCTCTGCCATACTTGCATCATGACATATCGGAGTTTCCTTTGTACCTATCATTGTGGCTTGGGTTATGAGAAAGTCATTCCTTCTGTGGTCCTAAACCTAGGGCGTCCCTAGTTGCCAAATTTTAAAAATAATTTGGGAGAATATTTATTATGAAAGGGGTTAGGCACCATGGGTTCGTCACTAGCTTTTTAATTTGGTAATTTAGGTCTTTCGGTTGACGCTAAACGAGCATCCTTGTCCTTAAAGTAGGATTTTTGTGCATTTTAGTTGGCCGAAGGATAAGGATGTTATTGGTCCACCCTCACGCCATTGCCATTAAGTAAAACTACTGAGACATGAAGCCAATGCGAGTGTTTACTATTCGCAACGAGGCAATGATAGATTTAGTGATCAAATTCCTATAAAGTCTACTATGAAATTCCCGGCGTGAAATTCGTGTTACGAATCTGGGTATATGTTGGGTTAAACATTTGCATCGCATACATTTGCATCACATACCTGTATACTTGTTCTTATATATGCTTACCTTACTATAATTGCTAAATTTGTCTGTGTCCTTGACTATAAATTGTACTAGGTGTTATATGATACGCGTTACAAAATATTTTATTGTGAGTTTTGTTAGAAGGTTTAGGGAGTTTGCTTTTGAACTTTGGCTTATGGCATTCGTGCCACAGGTGAGAAGGAAAAATTTTGAGTAAGTCACACCTGAAGAAGGAGGTTTTGAAGAACAAAGGTGAGTGATAGGAGCTAGCCAATCCCGACAATGCAAGTTGAAGAATTTAAAATTCACCTATTTTGTTCTTTTTGTTCAGTTTCCTCGAGCTCATTGTAATTTTTGTTGGATCTTTTGTAAAACTGTAATCGCTATGTATTTTAAAGAATTCTAAACTCTTAATGATGTAGTACTTATTATATATAATTATGAATAAATAGCTAAAATATTTTCCTTAATTGTAAATTTGTATGTCCCGACGTGTCCGAAAGACGGGACGCCACACCATAATTGCATGCAACCAATGAAAATTTAATAAAATAAAAAATATCTTTTTTTGGGTAATTAATTGTAAAATAAAAGAAAAGAAAAAAAAATACAAGATTAGAAGGGGCATACCCCAGGAAAAAACATAAGAACCACTAGGGGCTTACGACCTACACGAATTCAACAAATAAAACCAAACCCCCACTCTAAGCGGGGGAAAGTTAACCACAAAGTATAAATCACGCACAACCCGCGTGGATAGAAAAATAATGAAAAAACAACAACAAAAAAACCAACCAACCCACTATTGGGTAAAGCAGTACCAGTTCGAAGGGCCACCAGAAGACAAAAATCCTAAGTACAAGTCCGCGCACAACTCGCACAGATAGGAAAACACAAATACAAACAGAGGATAGAACCAATAAACATGCCAAAAAAACTAAAAAACTTCTAATCCCTATTAAAGATTGGCGCCGTAAAGGGTAATAGGCTCTAAAATTCAGACAGGGACGAGAAAAAAGGAGAATCAGAATGTAGAACTGGTTATCCAAACCCAAAATTACATAAAACCTGCTGAAGCTTGGCTCCTTGAAAGGCGCCAACCCTCTGACACCAAGAAATTGACCAAGGTGAAGAGCAAATCTCAAAACCCAAGCAAGGAAAACTCAGTCTCTCGGTGATAGTCACACTCCACAACTAGGGAGGGAAGGATAGAGTCGAGATCACCCCGCTGAAGTAAAGAAATAAGTCCATTCCAAAGTGAGTTCCTTAAATCAAAAAGGGCAACCTAAGGGGAACCAGTAGAAGTCAAAGAGTAAAATGCCAGAGGTAGATGGGCCCCTAACTAGCCAAGAGGAAGCATCAAACAGATCAACTCTGAAAACTCTAGTTCAAATCCTGCCAACGCAAAGACCAACATCCCTTGCGCACAGGGTCGCTAAACAGAAACGGTGGGAGATCCTAACAAGTTAGCAAAGCAATAGGCTGAATATCCCCAGAGAATCCAGTAAAGAGAAACCTTAGGCCATCCCAAAGGAAACTCTACCATCAGATCCAAACGAAGCAGACCAATAGCTACATCCCTACTCCAAGAACCACCAAAGATCCACACCAAAAAAGACAGGTCCAACATCGAATTTTCACTCAAAATTTTCCAAAAAACAAATTAAGTGGCAAACATTTTCGAATTCCATACGCCGCAAAAAGAATTTGCCAGCTGTAATCCACTTAACAATACCAACAGACTTAAACTATCGGGTTTCTTTTGAAACACAAACCCCGATAGCTAGCTAGTAACCTGCATTAACCAAGTAAAGGGACCCACCAAGATTGCATGGATGCAAAAAAGTTCACGGGTCCCATTGTCATCGCTTTAACACTAATAACATTGGGGCAAGGAACTTTAATAGTCTTCCATTCCCACAAACCACCAATCTCGTGGGCACCCACCAGGTTCTGCAAATCCAGCGAACTAGATTGCGGTTTCCCGCACAAAGCCCACGATTTCACGCTGAACTGAAGCAGCCCACGGTTTCAACCAAAAAAAAAACCCACTATGCAGCTTGTTCCCACCTGTGACAGGCCCATGGTATTGAAAAACTATACGGTTAATAGCATCAGACCCCACCGAGCAAAAGTTGGGGTCCACTTCCAACAGCACAGAGGTTCTGTTCACACTCTGCACCTAGCATGCCCACTGCCCAATGCATTGATGTGTCAGACATCTTGAGACCACCAATCTGGAATGCAATCTAGCGCGTGCCTTCCACTTCATCTTCTATGCACTCCTCACTGAACCAAACTCCATTGATGCAACTAAGAGACTTCAAGATACAATTTAAAAACCACTCAACAAAACCCAAACGGAACACCGATTTAAGAAAAGCCTGAACACAAAAACGAAAAACCGGATGAACTGGTATTATCAGCCATGCCAGAAGCTTCAAACCACACAGCACCAGTGTGTACACTTGTCCCATCTCCACAACCAGTATATAAACCCAGCTAGTGTAACCGACGACGTGGCTCCGGCATAAAATCGAACCACCTGAATGACTCACTCGCAAATCTTCCTTAAACTCCATAGATTTTTAAGAAGAAAAATCCATAACCCAAAATACTCCAAGTAAAATAGAATTCCATAGTGAAATCCCAAAACTCAGCGCAAGAATCGTAGGTCTCATCACAAAATAGACGAAATATTTCATGCTCACTCAATATTTTCAACAACGAATCATAGAGTAGCTTCAAAAGACCTCTATTCACCTAATATTTGACCTAATACTAGCCATGCATGCCAGGTTTGCAATATTCCTAGATACCAAAACCCTAAGCTCAAGGACAGGAGTCATACAGAGAAAACCAAAAAAAAATGTGAAGTACCAGCCTGCCTTGTGAGGATATTCGAGAATCAACATAAGCGCTAGGAGAAGCTTTCTCAGACCAATAGAAGCATCCCACCATTGGATACGAAGGTGTAAAACTAGAAAATATCCATGGAGATACCAAACTGGTATAAATAACATCTCTGGTACTAATCGAGAAGAACCTTGATCTAGTAGAGAGAAGAAGCTTCCTCCAGATCTCACTCAACCGGGTTTTGTATACCCACCAGTACTGTAGATACACCCCACCATTGCCATGGGAGTGATCAAGATTTGTATTAATTTATTATTTATACCAGAAGACCTTTTCTTTTTCTTTTTGCTATTATTAGCCATCATTCCTAACTTTTTCTTTGCGATTGAGGACGGAACTTTGTAGAAACCTTCATCGGCGGGAATGAGAGGCCTGACATCAGAACCTATGCCCTCACACAAAACTTGCTCCCTATCTCTTAGAGACTGGCTCCGCGTTACACGACGAGCCACCGTAGGACCTCTCTCGATCACTTTAGCCTGCTGTATGATATCAACAATGCTTTTATCGGCAATTATCCCCTCTCGCATGTCCTTCTTGTCCTCCTTAGGTACATCACCACCATTGTCCACAACCCCTGCAATATCCTCGGGCATGGTCAAATCGCAAGGGGAAGGAATTGCCGTCTCCTTACTCACTTGAGACCCTACCTTTGGAGCATCAGGAGGTTTGGCAAATTTACAGTTAGTTAATTACCCAAATTTTTTTTTACTGTTAGTCAAATAATGTCCAAAAGCTTTACATTGAGAGCAAACCGGGGGAAGGCCTTGGTATTCGGTTCTCACCTCAATGGATTCACCCTCACACTTGATTGAGAGAGAGTGCTTCATCTCCTTGGTGGCATCAATTTCGATACACACCAAAGCATAAGAAATACGTTGCTTAGTATCCGTAGCCTTATCCAAATATAACGAAACTTTTAAAGCACTTGCAATACGGCTAAGACATTGGGAATTCGAAAAAGCCTTCTTTGTTAACTGTAGTCTCTTCCTCCATCTTCGCAGCACCAATAATCGACCAGAAAAGTGCCACGGACCTTTATCCAAAGAAGGAGCTTACCCAAAAATAACGAGCTTACCCAAAAAATGCCAGGGGCCTTTGTCCAAGATGTGGTTCATGGCTTCTTCTGATTTGAACTTGAAGATGAAAATCCCCTATCATTTCCCAAGACCTCAATTAACCCTTCTTGGTCTCACAGGGTTCTGGCAATAGCTCTAAGTAACCCAAATGCATGAGGAGAATCAAGAAAATAACCAACCAGGCAGTCTTCCCATGTTTTTTCGTCCATTAGGGTGCTCTCAATTTCAACCACCTCTGATTCTAGCCCTTCCACGTAAGTTAGAGTAGCCCTAGAAGATCTATTGGGGAGAGATCCCGAGGGTTGTGGGTGGGAACTAACATCAAACACCTTAGCCGCAACCTGGGGTTCCCCTGTACCAAGTTCTCCAGCCGACGTTGATGATAACTTGACAACCTCAGCCCAAGACCGTGGCTCCACAATACCAGGGGGTTCCCATCCTTGGGACCTTCTACCCCCAAACCTCGGCCCTCCCCTGTTTCGAAATGGGGGTCTACCACCACCCCTTCCTCTAGAATTTCAAAAAACGTTTGGGTTACGAACCGGGTTACCGTGTTCATCGGAGAACCACCCGAACTTGTTGTGAGCAGCTTCAACTGAAGAAAATCGACTGTCCTTGATTTTTTCGACACCTACCTTAGTTGCAAAACCTTCCTGTGAGGCAATAACTTTAGAGATATGCTCAATGTTTTTTTTGGGTAATTAATTGTAATATAAAAAAAGAAAAAAATGTATATGTTTTCAAGGGGCATACCCCAGGTAGTTATATCACTTACCAACTTAACAAGAAACTAACATTAACAACATGACCCACATACCCCCACTTTGGCTCGGCTCCTCAAAAGCTCCAAATCTCAGGCAGGAGAAGACATACTCTCCTCAGAAGTCCTGCAAAGATCCCCTATAAGTTGAGAGAAAATCTCTAGCCAACTAAATGCTCTGACAACAGAACCACCAAGGAGCAAAACATAGGACCAAAGAACAACCAAAAGGGAACCATCAGAGGTCGATGAGCAAGGTACCAGAGGAAGATGGTCCCCTAGCCAGCCAAAAGAGCAACGACAGATCAGCTCCAGAAAACTCCAGCTCAAATCTTGGCAAAACAAATTACTAATGCGCACATGGTCGCCAAACATAAGCGGTGGGAGATCCCTACAAGTCAGCAATAAGTAATGGGCAGAACAGCACCAGAGAATCCGGTTAATAGGAAACCTAGGCCATCCCAAAGAAAACTCTACCACCGGATCTAGACGAAGCAGACCATTAGCTAGACCTCACTCTAAGAACCACCAAAAGATCCCCACCATAGTACCTAGCTAGAAGTGCAAATAGATCCTCATCCAAACCAAAGCAACCTCAGCTCCTCAATAGGCAACACACTCCCCAGAGGTAAGTGGGAAAAGGATAGGGGATAAGAAATATGCTCAATGTTTGCTTGAGCTAAATACTTATCGTAATGAGCCATTTTAAGAAGTAGATCTTCATGACTTCTTTCGGCTTCATCTTAGCGTCGTCTATTATTTCGACTCGCTCTATAAGTACACTTCGTGTGTATTGAACATGACCATTTTAGAATAATTAATTTTATACTGACTATGTAATTTTTTTTGGTAATTAATTGTAACATAAAAGAAAAAAAATTGTATAAGATTATAAGGGGCATACTCTAGAAAATTACATCATTAACCAACATATGAAGAAAACAACATTAACAAGCATGGTCACGGGGGAAAACTATCTACCAAAGCATAGTCTCTATAGAAGACCAAACAAAATAAAGGAAACTAAACAACATGAATCACATAACCCTCGCTTGGGAACGGGAGAAGACTATATAAATTAATTCACACCATATGATTATTATGAATGCTTATACTATTAATCCTGAAATAATTAATTATTTACGTATATTTAATATTCGTTATTTTGATTTATTAAAGGGTGCAAACTTTTACGGATCTATAATTCCGGTGAGTTGGATAACGATATTAATTACATGATGAATATTAAATATTGCCAAAATTCACGTTCAGAAAGATCAAGATTGACGATACTCCCTTAAGAAAACATATAAGTTTTAACCGATCCAAACCTTGCAGGTGGATTCAATTATCCTGCAATCAAATAAGTTAAGCGAAAAGTCTTAAAGAAATTTTGAAAAAGTCGATTAAATATAATTGTCCGTAATTTAATTTAGTTGGCGAGTATCTGTAATCTTAACTGGGGAGAATAAATAGGCATTTTATAACAGGAGCTTGAGTACTATAATTTTGAGAATAAAGTTGGGAGTGCAATTATAATTCTTTAGTGGATTGAATAATAATTTATTTTTTTATAAAATTTCCTTTGGGTTGAGGTAGATTTTCATTATATTGGAAATCTATATCTTATTTACTCCACAGGTCCTTATGGTAGCCTATTTATATGCTATTATAAAACCTAGGCACTAGATATTCCATATAATGTTATAAGATTTTCATGTCTTGTGAGTCCAAAGAACAGGCGACTGGACAAGTTTTAAAGGACACGATAGATCAATGTCCACTCTTTGTTTATGTTTGGCATACAGGAATGCAGTAGATGACTTGTGTTAGAGATTTG
The DNA here is from genome assembly GCA_034768845.1 of Heliamphora exappendiculata. Taxonomy (NCBI): domain Eukaryota; kingdom Viridiplantae; phylum Streptophyta; class Magnoliopsida; order Ericales; family Sarraceniaceae; genus Heliamphora; species Heliamphora exappendiculata. Next base: position 20,307 of record JAOTRH010033547.1, read on the forward strand.
ACTAGAAGTCAAAAATCGCGGCGGATCGTTGACTGAAAATTGTTGTAGCAACAAAAATCATCATAACAGATTTCGAAATGTATAATCCTAAAACTAACTTTGAGAGTATTACCAGATTTAATTTTGATTGCAAGATACTAAAAGTTTTAATCTGAAACTTGTTTCGGCGTTTGCCCATTTGCATAATCCTAAAATTAACTTTCTGGAGTGTGATCAATTTTCGCATAAAGTTGTCATGCAGCACAAAAAATGTACAAAAACGCATAATGTTATGATGGGGCAGGAAAATGGACGAAAATCGCATAATATCATCGCGGTGCACGAAAATGAACGCAATCTGGACTGTGTTTTCTTTTTTCGTACACAAATAAATAAAAATGGATAATGTCATTGAGGTGCCGAAAATGAATACTTTTTAGTGCGTGAGGTTTTCGTACGAGATTGTACAAAAATGTATAATGCCTTTGCGGTGCACGAAATTGAACACGTTTCGAATTGCGATAGGTTTTCGTAGAAAAAAGA
>JAOTRH010033568.1:0-20823 GCA_034768845.1 Heliamphora exappendiculata
CTGAAAATCAATGGCCACTCATGGCTGTTGGTTTCCAGACTTCAATTGCAATAGAATAGCCAATTCAATTGTAATTGAATCTGCTATTTGAAATCTGGATTTCAATGGCCAATGAAATTCACAAATTCCAACAATTATTTTATGCATTAATTTATACATTGAATATAAATTTATTAGTTATTAATTATTACTTATGACGTTTGGCTAATAGAAATAGTTATCGTTTTGGACATAGTATTGAAATATTCTAGGTGAAAGTTCTGTAAAGTTTAAATAAATTACTTTGGAATCCCGAAAATTTTTTTTGACTAAGAATTTATTTGGATCAAGAATTTGTGAAAACACACATGCTATGTTTGGATCGGCGAAAAGGTATAGGAGCGCGTTGGATTAAAAAATATGGGAGGCTCACATTTTTGATTTTGTCTAATGGAATAAATAATTTTACGTTTGTATCACGAGATTATAATTAATAATTTAACAAATAGTAGATTAGTAGTACCTCATTTATTGTAATAATAATACTGGGTCCTCTTGAAATTATTAGTATTAAATTTTAAATTGTTTTTCCTACTTATTTAATAATCATCAATTACTCTATAACTCTTATTTTATTATTTATCTTTTCCTAACCAAACTTGAATCCAAATTATCACTGTATACATAATTCATTCTATAATCACATAGTATTAAAAAAACATATGAAACTCACGCTATTACTTCTCTCTCATGACATATTGAATTTTATCTAGCATACCAAACGAGCCCTTATAATAATATTAGAAGATAAATGAATAGATAAAGTGAATGATTCAGTGAATTTTTTTTTAGTTTTCCTATAAATTTTCTTTCCAAGATAAATTAATCTACAACTTCATTATTAAAATACATCATTAATTAAGCGATTCTTTTAAAAAGGTTAAAATCAATTACATATATATTGGCTCTTAACACATAAAATAATTTTTAATTTCTTCTTGTTCATGGTATTAAGGACTGCAACTAGATGAATTTGAGATATATATAATTGAGTCTTATAATATTTCATGAATCTAATTCAAAGATAATACTGAAACGAGGTCCTATTTTTGTAACAAAAAAGAGGCTCAAGGCAATGAGCATTTTTTTCCCTCGCACAAGCTCTAATTTGTATTTATAAAGTAAAACATAAGTTGTAAGGAGGTGTTTGGCAAAGCTACTCTAGTAGTTTTTAATTTATTGCAATTAATTTTAATTATAAGTTATATTTTTTAAAAAAATCACAATTTCTGCTATAATTTATAATTTTTTTTTATATTTTAATTAAAAGTTACAATTTTTATCAAAAACTCACAATTTCTACTAAGTTATAATCTATAAGCTATAAATTAGTTATAAACTACATATTTTTCCAAAAATGCAAAAAAGCCAAGGCAAACCATTTGGCAAAAAAATAGAAGAAAAACAAAAAAAGTTATAAAATTATAAAGTCAAATCAAAACACAAATTGTTAGAATATTCTATTCAAACTCTAACTACTTTTAAAATATAATAATATTATTTATTCATAACTTAGATTAGATTATTCTAGAAATTTCAAAACACAAGAATTGTGATACATAAATTTTACGACCTAATTTAAAATGTATTAAAACCAAAGCATGTTGATGTGAAAGGAATTTTACCAAAGAGATTTATAGATAAAGGCTGTCGTTGGCGATTACTTTAAAATTTAATTTTTTTATTTTTTATTTTTTATTTTTTAAGGTAAAAGGCTTATTTTAATTGAAAATAATTTGTTTGATAGATTAGATTTTATGCTAACATTTTAAAGTTGATTAATTAGGTAAAATGTTAGTTTTTTATTTTTTTTATTTAAATTGAATAGTAATTGTTTTATCCTGTCTGTGTAGTTGATTATAAAATTGTATATAGTTAATATTAGTAATAAATAAGTTGTCTGGTAAAAATATTGTTGTCTTTTTTAATTGAACAGAGATTTGAATAAAATATTCTAAAAATTTATATTTAAACTTAATGTTTTTAGATTTTTAACTTTTTTTTTAAAAAACATTTATCAAAAGAAAAGTTAAAAAAAAAGAAGTTAACCAGTTTGATTCAAAACCAACCATAACCAACCATGAATACCAGGAGAGTTGGTCTTGAAACCGTGTGGAATAATAAATTTTTTTTTTATGTTAGTTCAAATGATAATATTTTTTTAAATCTCTCTTATTATAAAAAATTTGACTAAAAAATAATATAAAAAGTTCAATTAAGACGGATAAAAGCCATTTAAAGATTTTTATGTGATTTTTTTTTTCGTCTTTAGTAATTTTTTTTAAAAATATTATACTTTTAAATTTATTTTATCATGATGAATTAAGAAAGTAAAAAAATTAATCTAAAAATCAAAAAAAATTTTATAAAAATTGAAAAAAAAAAAACCACAAAAGAAGCCACAAGAAAAGCTAAACCAAACAAAGCATCCAAAGCACTGCTCTGTTTTGCTTCTTTTGGGTAAGAGGAATCCAAAGAGCTTTTCCAAAAAAAAAAAAAAACATATGAAGGAAAACAACTTGCTATCACAAACAATAGTGTTCTCTGTGCCCCACCCATGTGCAAACTAGGTTGACAAAAATGCCGTTGGATCTGCCCCTACTTGGGCTTGCTGGTAGAACTTATAAGTTATCACATGACAGGGGGGTGTGTTAGAAATTGGTATTTTGTGGGGTAAAATTGTCAAACTTTTTAAAATGGACAAGTGTTTGTCAAAGTTTACTGTTATAATTTTTAGTTTTATATTATTAATTTTAGTTATAAACTATAATTTATTCCAAACATCAATAGTTTCTACTACAAATTATAATAATTATTTTTTTCAATTATATTTTTATTAAATACTTACAAATTTTATTACAAGTTATAATCTATAAAATATTAATTTTAGCAATACAAAACACCAATGTAAGTTCTAATATTCTCAAATTATGTATAAATTAAATTGTTTTAAATAAAAATTCAATTAATTGTGAAATCCTCCCTATATATAAAAAGTCAGTTCATTTCTGCCTTTTCATCCTCAATGAAATTACCTTCTTAGCCTTAAAGCAGCTGTTGTTTCCCAACGGATAGTTATACCTATTAAGGAACATTAATTATTCTCCACAATAAGTGAATAATAGTTTAATATTGATAATTGTAAATATATCTCATATTTATTAACTGTAACGTTCATTTTATAAAACTCATTAAAAAGATCATTTATGAAAAATTATAAATTAATCAAATATTAAATAATAATTAAACATATGTATTTTATGTAAAATAAATAGTCTATTCTTAAAATCACATGTATCATTAAAATAAATATTATAAGATACAATATCCAAAGAGATATAATCTATACAAATTTTTTATATAGATAATTTTCTCAATATGCTCTCCAAGATAAACGGTTCCAATTATTGGGATGAACTTCACATGAACACATAAAAATTAAACTTATGGTAAACAAAAAATTTCAACCCTACAAAATAAAAGCAATGTTAGATATTATTCTTTAACGTGTAATTGTTATAAATATATCACATATTTTTTTTTGATGGTCATACCTTTCATTTTAAAAAAATAGTTGAGAAGATTATTCATGAAAAAACTTAAATTAATATGATATTAATAGATAATTATTTAAATAATGTTATTTTAAATAAAAATAAATAATTTATTCTTAAAATTATATGTATCATTAAAATAAATATTACAAGATCCTATATCTATTATTTTACAAGGATGAATTTTTTAATATACTCTCTAAAATTAACGGTTCAAACCATCTATATGAGTTTAAGATTAACTCATACAAATTAAATTTTACAACAAAATGATGTTTTCTACCGTACAGAATAAAGAATCAAGTGATAACATGGTAGGAGTTCTAATGCCTGTTTTTTTTTAGAATAAAGAGTTTTTATTATTCTTTACTTAATTTAATATATTAACGTTATAGATGTATTTTATATTTATTTTGATAATCTTATCATTAATTTTATAAACTTTATTGTGAAAATCATCTACACACAAAATTAAATTGATCTGATATTTATTATAAATAAAATAAATAGTTTATTTTTAAAATTACGCATACTATTAAAATAAATATTTTAAAATATTGCATTAATAGATATCCAATCAATCAATTTTTTATGTGGATAATCTTCTCAATATGCTCTTCAGATTAGGTTCGGATCATCAATATAAACTTGAGTTGAATTTATAAAAATTAAACTTTAAGAAAAATGATGTTTTGAAGTTGGTTGCTTAGATAAAAATTTAATTTTTTTATTTTTTATTTATTATATAATTTTGTCTTTTTATATAGTTGAAAATAACAGTTATGTATATTGTTATAGATACATCTTAAACTTATTTTGATAACTATGCCGCTTATTTTATAGAACTCGTTGAGAAGATTATTTTTGTAAAAAATTAAATTAATTAGATGTCAATAATGAATTATATAAATATATGTATGTATATAGATATATGTATATGTATATGTCAAATAAAATAAATGGACTGTTTTTAAAATCAATATACCATTAAAATATATGTGTTTATATACATTTTATGAAAATATTCGCTTATTTTTGTTATAAATAGGGCAAATTTTTATCACACGTGATTGAATTACTAGTAAATATATATATATAAACTAAAAGAGACAAAAATAACGACCAAAACAAAATTAAATAGCACTAGATACCAAAATAAATAATGTTAGGAGGCAGAAAAAGTAAGATAGGTTTATGAAAAGGAAATCTAAGTGAAATGAACCAAATATCAATCAACAATTGATAATTTGACAACTTCGTGAAATTATCATTTACCGAAATCAAATTTACTCATTTCTCGATAAAAACAAAATAACGTCACAACCAAATTAATATCAAAAGATTACACGCAGACGATCAATTATTGTCCCAACCATGGACAACAACAAAAGTCGAGCTTGAATATGTGATTAATTGTCTATGTCCATAACATTTTTGAAATTAATAACTAATGCTTTCACATTTGTCAGCAAGGGTGAGTAACTGTAAATTGTCATATTTCTACATTTTTTTATTCGAATCCCATTTGTACTATTCAACTCTGGGCAGATTTTACCGTTTTTTATCGCAAAAAACAAACGATAGCTTATATGTTAGGGTAGAACACGCACGCTCTCTGAGATTTATAAAAAATATATATATGTATTAATACCCTTGTAGTTACATAAATTACATTTTACCTCCTTGAAATTTTTTTATCAAAAAAATTCAAAAATTTAAATATATTACAAATTTGATATAAAATTGAATAAGGTAATACATTGAAAGCAAGACACTTTTCAATGGAAGAGAGAAAAATCTCCTTGCAAGGAGAAGAAAAAAATTTACACACGGAAAAAATTAAATATCCACGTAAGAATGATCATAAACCTCTGTGTAAAGATTATTAAAAGTATATAATAAAAAATTTTAAATACAAAAAATAAAAACTAATAATCATTACTTAGGCAGCGCCATTCTTCTTGCACAATTAGTAAAAATGGCATTTTAATATCGTTACCTAATTCTCACAAAAAGACTGATAGAAGACTAAGGTTGTTACCTAGTCTTAATTTTGGCCCCATTTACTTGCGTAGATCTATTCAGATCTAAAAGTGCTACTTTGAAAGAACAAAATGGTGCAAAACAAACAATAAAAAAAAATGCACATCACCGCTTCCCTCACCATCGAAAAACCCTCCTTGAGATTTGAAATCTAATAACAATTTTACCTAATTAATTAACTGTTAACTAGAATTACTAAAATATCAATTTTAGTCATGTTAATCCTCACACTTACCATATTCAACTCTTTGAGTATTTGAAAATATGCAAACTGCTGTTAGTTTATAAATTATAATTTGTAATTAAAATTATAAGTATTTAGTAAATATTATAATTTATAACTAAAATAAAAAATAATAATTAAAAATTATAACAAAAATTATAAATATTTAAAAAAAATTATAATTTATAATTAAAATTAATAAAAAAATTTAAAAATAATAACCCAACACCCCTTCATAGGAACATCTCGAATTACCGTGAGCTACTGTCACGGCATTTCACTATATCAACACTTCCTTTTTGACAATTTTAATGGCTCATTTTCTCTTTACTAACAACTATCACTTCATCATCAAATTACATAAATAATTGTATATATAGGGAAAAAAATGTAGAAACAGAGAATGCAAACTTTTCTGATATAATTTGTATTTTCGGGTATTTTTTCTATATGTATTTATATATAAAATTTGATATGATTTTAGTGTAGAATATAAAACTTTTCTAGTTTAATCACTCCTACTAATATATTTATTCCAATGGTAATATTATACACACAAATAAGTAATTATAAACTAATTTATACTGATATTTACTGCACTTATTAATTTTAATATTAATAGATAATCAAAATTAACTTTGTATAATAATTATAATTAATTATTTGTACACAAAATATTTTTTTAAAATCCAAAAGTGGTGATCCATTCAAGATCATGTATTTTTTTGGGTGCTGCTAAAAATAGTTCAATGAATTTTGAATAATAACTTAATAGAGAGAAATTTTTTTAATATTAATACATTTTTTAATATGGGACCTACAATTTTTATAGATATTAATATACTTTGCACAAATATTCATATATTATATACTCATTAACTATAATCTAATAGATTTCGATTAGCATATTTTTTTTTTGATAAATTACACTGATTATTCCTGAAGTTTCTGACAAAAATAAAAATCTCACTTGTAATTTTAAAAATTGCACAAATTTTCAATCAAATTTAATTTTAACATCAAAAAAATCCAATCATTAATTTTTTTAATAAAAACCACTATTACCACTCTAAAACCACCCACAAATCACCCCCACATCCATCCCCAAAATTACCACCCAAACCACCCCAAAAATCACCCCAAACCATCATAACAACCTCAAAATCACCGTTATATCCTTTAAAATCATCGGTTAGTGGTCGACGGCGGTGAAAAAAACTGTCGGTGGTGGCGGTGGTGAGAGAGGCTATCGGCCATCTCTTTCTGTGTATATATATATATATATATATATATATATATATATATAGATCCCCCAAACTCGAAAATTGCCCGTCTCTCTCACGGCTAGCGCCGACAGCCTCCCTTACTACCGACGACCGCCGACTGCCAACTCCCATATCGCCGCCTCTGCCGACCCCTACACCGAGAGAGAGAAACGACAGAGGGAACGCAAGAGAGGGCAGTGAGCAAATAGAGAGAGAGCAGCGGAGAGAGGGTCAGCGGCGACTGTAGTGTGGGGGTTAGCGATCGACGGTGAGGAAGGCGGGCGGCGACGGTGAGAGTTTGGGCGATGGTTTTAATGTTGTTACGGTAGTTTGGGGGTGGTTTTAGGATGAGGGGGTGGTTTGGGGGTAATTTTGGAGTTGGAGTGATTTTGAGGGGTAGCTTTCGGATAAGGTGATTTTATGGGGTGATTTTTGGTGGTAATTGTGGTTTTTGTTAAAAAAGTTAACGGTTGAATCTCTTTAATATTAAAATTAAACTTGAAAAAAAATTTGAGTAATTTTTGAAATTATAAAAAATATTTTTATTTTTATCAAATAGCTATAGGATGATAAGTGTAATTTTTCCTTCTTTTTTTGTTTTTGTGGGTTGCTTGTGGGGGGTTTTATCACGAGAACTGCCAGTCTGTCTCGTTGCGCTTGACGTGACAATAAAGTAGGATGCAAAACATTCTGCCTTGGATGCCGGGGAGGGAATCAAAATTTTATTTTAGAGTCTGTCTGTGAAAAAAATAAAAAATAAATAAAGTGAGTACCTTTGAAATAATTTAAAAAGGTAAATATTAGAAAAAAAAATTAACTTTTTTTAGATTATCTTAAAAATTATGCAAAAAATAAAATCCCAAACAAACAAGCCTAAAAACTGAACTTAAAAAAAAAACTAACATTTTTATTAATTCCAAACAGGACCTTAGTGATTTGGTGAAGCTAGGAATCAAATGTTTGACATTCCCCTTCTCTTTTTATCCTTTTCTCCGTGAGAGTGGGAATTATTTTATAAATTTAACTCCTATTCTTCAGAAGCAAACACATAACCCTAGTCCCTAGATGGTATACATTAAAATGCAAATATGATGAAAGTTGTTCAAGTCATTCCCCTAGGTTAGGGTATTTTTGTCCAATTACCCTAACGTCAAAATATTTTGTACTCCTAAAAGATTATGGGATTGTTTAGTAAAATTATTATTATTTATTTTTAATTTTTTATTATTAATTTTAGTTATAAATTAAAAAAAATTCTAAACATTTATAATTTTTTTTACAACTTCTAACTATTTTTTTATCTATTTTAACTTTAAGTTACAATTTTTACTAAACACTCAAAATTTTTGTTACAAATTATAATATATGAATTACTAATTTCAATAATGTCAAATACCATCTATATAAGCAATAACACGTAATATTTTCGGCAAATAAAAGAGCTCAGTGCACGTTAAGTTGATCATTTATGTATCTGACTTATACAACAAACACGAGTTAATATTGCTTCACTCTAAGTATTTTTTACTACATCATTAAATAAAAATACCATGGTAGTAATGTTACATTGTGCTATGAGATTATTAAATAATTACTCTAAAATCCACACAACATTGTTGTGTACACCTATTTTTTAAAACATTTATTCATAAAATAATATTTGAATTTTTTTTTGTATGTAGCGAAATGAGAATAACGTCAATCGTTAATTATTTTAGATCTAAACAATCACAAATAAGAATAAAAATAAATTAATTACACAAAAAATCTAAATTAAATAAAAACTTATGTGACTAATCTATGCCAAATATTTATATACATTGTATATAAATATTTTAACGTATGAGATGGATATAGTTGGCACTTTGGTGGTGTACAAAGAATCACCCCATATATCACGGTCCAAGAGTTTCGGATGAAAGATACCTGTAGAGTAATTTCTCTGTTTCTTGGTTTTGGAGTTTTCCAATTAATTCTGTCAAATATTAGTGGTGTTTAATTTTGTTAAAATTAGTAATTTATAAATTATAATTAAAAATTATAAGTGTTTAGTAAATATTATAATTTATAGTTATAATAAAATAAAAATAATTATAATTTATAATAAAAATTGTATGTATTTAAAAAAATTAAAACTTATAACTAAAATATATAGCATAATTAAAAACTATAAGGATAACTTTCCCAAACACCTCTGTTAGGAGTACCACAGTTTTTTATTGGTGCAAAAGAAATAAACACCAAACAAACAATATTTGCCTTTGTTTAAAGATTAAAGGGTAAAATTGGATTATACGAAAATAATTTTATATAATTTTTTGTTTAGTTTGCAAAATTGAGAAGGGGATTGGATTATCCTAACTACTATCTATATAAGTCCATCATGTGAGTGCTCGTTGTTAAACATGTGGAAACTGTTATTTTTTAGAATTTAACCCATGACTTAATCAATTTTTAAAACATTGCAAATTAAAATGTATTTTTTTTTATGAGACTTAGTCCATAAATCAGATATGAATGCCATTAGGCCATTAAGCTCGAACCAATTTTTGCTTTCTGACCCAACCCATTTGTGTGAGTCTTTATAATTATTGCTTCAATTTAGAGTTTACATTTGTAGAATTTCCCAAACACCCCTATTCAACAACTTTTCCAATTTGATGAATCAGGTCTTCAAATATGAACTTGCCTTCACAAACCATTGCTGAAATTGGATTAGCCTTCAATCCTAATATTAAAAAAAATGAACAAATCTCGTAACATTCCAAACAATACAGAATTTGAATTATAATATCAAGATTTTAACTTATTTAAATTATTTACTTTGGATTTTAAGTAAATTTTTCTAAATTTGTAGTACCGTGTTAAAAACCACAAACAAATACACTGCCCAAATATTACACAATCAAATGTGTAGATTTATATAACCCACCAAAAAAGAAAGAGATATATATATATATATATAAGTTACACAGCTAAATTTAAAAGAGGTGCGGGCTAAATGCTCTTTCTGCAACCGCCTCAGCCCTCCCCTACAACCCTTACAATCAACTCCCCAAGCCCAGTCCCAAACAACTCACAAAACTTTACCTTTCCTAAACCCAACCACCCAAGCAAGAAACTCAAACCCAAAAAATTAAAAGAGAATAAAATTTTGTTCGCCCACTTGATTGCGTAAATAAAAAATATTTACTCTTTTATTACTCTAAATTGTAAAATCCATTATATTTAATAGTGGAACTTACAATTTAAAATAATAATAATAATAATAAAAAAAAAAGTAAACATTTTTCAAATAGCAAGCCAGGTTAGTGAACAAAATTATTTTCCAACTCTCGCCCTCCCTGTGCTTTTTTAGCTTTCACAGTCCCCAATACCCATTACCAAAGACTCGCCATTACAGTCAAAAGAAAGGGAAAATAAAAGGAACCTAGAAAAATGGCGCCGAAGAGGGAAATATGGAAACAAATAAAGGCGGGAAACTTCAAATCCGCCTTTTTCATTTTTTTTTTGACTTTTTCTCATTCGTCAAACCCTGAAGTTCTTGCCGGAGAAGGTTTGGCCGAACTGCCAATTAGGTGGGGCAATGTTCCAGGAGGTTGAGGTGCGGCCGTCGCTGCCGGAGACCCGGAACGAGAGGGACTGGCCCACCAGCACTGCGTTGGATTGCCAGTTCTGGCCCCAGTTCCGGCTCAAGCTCATCCACTCGGTTCTCGACCCCTTCACGCCCACCCTCACGATGTCCCCCGCGCCCGCCACGTTGGTCACCAGCACCAGGTTGAAGTAACGGAAACCGTTAATTGTAAACCTTATCCCTCCTTGCTTCCGGCATGGCACCCTGCGTAATTAAATCCCAGTAAACGAGGTTAAATTTGGTTAAAAATACACATGATCTATGACAGATATTAAATATATCACAACGGAAACTCTAGGGACAGGTAGGGTTATAAATTAGTGAAATTATCAAATTTACTTTTAAAAAGTTATAAAAATGTATAGCTCAATATATATACAGTATTTAATCTAGCTTAACATAACTTAACAATCAATTGGGATATGAAACGCGGGCCGTGAATTTGGGATAGAAGGCAGCACGGACTGCGGTTGGATTAGAAACCTTTCGAGTCTCGGACATTCCATTAAACAAGACCCCAAAATGCGCACAAAAACAAAGTTATTTTTTTATATTTTGTTTAAATTGGACAATTCTATTCTTTTATATATATATATATAGTATTAATAATTATATATAATTGATAATAATAATAATAAATAAATTATTATTGAAAAATTTTATTATATTTTAAAAATAATAAAATTTTAAATAAAATATTTTAAAACTTTATATTTTAATTTACTTTTTTTTTTCAAATAAAAAACCATAACTTTTTTAAGTTTTTAACCATTAAATTCAAATTTGTCGTTTAGGCCCTAGTCATGAGCCCTATTTGGTAATTTCAAAAACAGTTTTAGTATGTTTTTAGAAAGGAATTTTAAAATTTGGTAAAAAATTAATTTCTTTTTTTGGGTTTTTTTAAGACCACCACCACAAATTCCTATAGCTAATGGCTCCAATTTATGAAAATGAAACAAAAGAACAAAAATTTGTAACTAACCTAGCGAAGGTTAGGCCACACATCACGGTAAGATCGTTAGTTAGTAATATTAAAAAAACATCATGGGTGTTTCGGTCAATTGACAAAGGAAGTGGGAAAATCGCACCGACGATCTGACAAGCAATAAAAAGCCCAACCAGAATCTGATCCAGAAGGAGCAGAGCGTGGCCCACATTCCGCAAAGGAAAAAACAGAGCAACAGAGAGAGGGGGGGGGGGGGCGCGGGAGAGAGTTACCGGCGGAAAGCGACGGGAACAATGCCGGCGCGGTACTCGGCGATCTTGAGGAACATGGGCATGGCAAGGTCGAAATGGGGGCGAGGAGGGTTGCACCAGCCGCCATTGTCGCTGGGGAGGGCGTAGTTCGGAGGGCAGAAGTTTGTGGCGGTGATGAAGATTGATGGGCTTCCAGCGTGGCACCACCTGGGGTCGCTGTCGCACTTGATCTCGAAGCAGGCGCCGCAGCTCAGCCCGTTGTTGAACAGTGCGGTGCTCAGCGCCGCCGTGTTCACGCCATATCCCTGGCTGTAGAGGTTGCCGTATCCACACGCTCCGCCTGTGTACAAACAGAGAGATCAATCACAAACAAACCTTTAATTTGGTTCAATTCCAGAGCGATAACACTTGAAATGCACAACACAGTTTCGCAAATGGGTTTTGGAACAAATTGTCTCAGACCATTCCAGTAATAAGAAGGAAAATGTGGACTCATCGAACAATCGTGTACAAAACAACTTAAACAGAGCTCGAAAACAGAGCAAAAACAAAGCAAAAACAAAGCAAAAACTTGACAATGGTGAAATCAAAAGCCTCAATGAGGGTACAATGGGTTCAAAAGTGGGTTTGAAAATAGGATGAGAGAACGTACCCATAGTACCAGAAGCGTCACTGCCTCCGTAGAAAGTGGCATGAGCACTCTGCCACGATCCGCCATTGTAGACCCCTGGGATTCTAGCTTCAACTAGGGATAAGAGAGAAACAAACAGGGAGGAAATGCATATCAAACCCTCGACCGCCATTCTCTCTAGCTAGCTACCGCAAAACTGAACAAACGACGACGAATCTAGAGAGAGAAAGGGGTGGGAAAGAGGAGGTGGGTGGGTGAGGGGGAAGAGGGGCGGAGGTAGACTACTTATGGAGGAGCCTCGGCGGGATCTCAGTGGCAATTAATGTAATTTTGTGCGCGTGTAGTGCACGTTCCAGTGGTATTTCTGCTTCGGAAGAGATCCTGTGGGGTCCATGTGAAGCAAAACTGGTATTTCCACACCCAACCCTCTCCTTTCCTTGTTAGTCTCTGTTTGGCATAGCTTTTATATAAGGAATTTTCCATAAAACTTTTTTTAAAATTTATTTATTTGGTCTCTCACAATAATTAATTTGTTTTCATTAAAATCTTTTCACACTTATTTTTTACATAAAAAGGCAAAAAATTTAAAAAATTTAAAAATTAAAATAAAAAGCTAAACACACGCTTAGTGTTTTATTCTAGGAAATTTTGCCTGCCTAAAAAGCTTTGTAGCATTTTTTAAAAAGAATTTCGTCTTTTATCATTTTTTTTATATTTGGATTTAAATTTTTTACTTTTGTTACTTTGTGATGAAATTATTCTAAAGGGTATGCCTTGGGCTAATTTTGAAAAAAAATCACTAAAAATAAAAAAAATTTAAAAAAAATCAAAAAAGTTATTAAGTTGATTTTTTTTGTCTTATATAAAAAAAGTAAGTTTTGATCAAAAAAATTTACATTTTTACTTTCTTATTTGAACTAATACTGAAAAAAATACATTAAATACAAAAAAAAATCACAAAAATGGTAAATTACAATGACCTTCCATGAGATTTAGTAAAACATTAACCACTACTCATGTGATTTCGAAAATGTCATTAACCTCCCATCTGGTTTAAGTTTTACATCAAATTAGTCTAACTATTAAATTTCCGCTCAGCTGTGCCTTGTTTGGCATGTTTGTTGAATAAATTTTTATGATCTAATCTGTTTATTACGTAGAACTCGTCGATTTTGTATAAAATAAAAAAATTCAGATTCATTCGATATCTGTAATTTAGTGATTGAATAAGATCTCCTGATAAATAAATAAATAAAAATTATAATTTTAAAAAATATTATTAAACAAATGTTACACAACCCCTTAGTTACAAGTATCAGATGAATCTAAATTTTAATTTTTACGCAATCTCGAAGGGTTCTACATAATGAACGGATTGGATCATAAAAATTTATTTAAAAAATACGTCAAACAAGATATAGCTGAGCAAAAATTTAATACTTGAACTAATTTGATGCAAAACCTAAATCAGATGGAGGTTAATAACATTTCAGAAATCACATGATAGTTAATATTTTACTAAATTTCACGAGATGTCACTGTAATTTACTCCTAAAAAAAATTAATCCAAACACAAAACTTTGTCACACGGTAAAAAGTCAACAATAAAAAAATAAACTTTAAAAAAATATGGATAAAATATACTAACAATCTTGTAAAGATTTGGGCCCATTACATTAGTACTTTTGTCATTTCAGAAATTTTGTTCTCCTCTTGATTTTTAATTTTATTTATTTAATTATTTAATGATTTATCAACAATTCATATTAGCATAATTATTTTGAGTGTAAAGACCGTTCAAGTGGTAAGAGGCTTCATAGTTAACTCACAATCAGTGTTTAAATTCTAATATTTATTTTTCCTTACCTATTAAAATAAGAGGGTTTTTTTTTTGTCTGTAGAGGTTTTTCATTTATCGAGAAGATATGGTATATATTATTCAAAAAAATACTTAATAACTTAATTTTTCAATATTGTAGTAGTGAGGATATTGAATAATTTCTTTTCATTGTAAAAACTAAAAGAATACTGAAAATATTTGGTATAATTAAAATTATAAATTAGAGATTACAATTAAAAAGATATGATTATAAATTCAATCCAAAATTATAAATACTTGTTACATTTGCAAATTTAGACCTCGTTTAATAACCGGTGTATGTGAGATTAAGAATAAAGTGGAATGATATTAGTAATGAATTGGGATTGATTTTTTTGTATTTGATTTGAATAGAATTAAATAACTAATTAGATAAATTCATGTTTGATTTGATGGGATTGAATAACATAAAATAAGATTATAATTGTCAATTTTTAATATTATCCTTATAGTAAAAAATTAATAAATATATTTCGTATTTTTTTGTATTAGTTATTAAGTTAATTTATTTTAAAATTAATTTAAATAAGCTAATAAATTAAATTTTATATTCTTTATTTTAATTTTTTTTATTTTTAATTATTTTTTTAATTTTTCAAATTCACTCCTTATTGCAATTTTAAACTTAAAAATTAAAAATTAAAAATAATAAATAATAAAAAAAACAATAAAATTAAAAATTCATCTCCCACGGGATATAAAAGGAACCTTCCAGATGTCAAAAAGAGATGATGGGAAGAAGCTCTCTCTCTCTCTCTCTCTCTCGCTCAGTGAATCTGTCGAAGACTCCATTTTTTCCGATAAGAATAGCTTCAGTTATAGTCGAAATTTTTCAGAATGAATGAATCGCAAATGCAATCTTCAGGTTTTGTATTTCGATGAGGAGAAGGGCAAAAAAGTCGTATTAATCTAATCCACCCGAACTGAATTACTAGTACCGGGTGAGAGCAAGGATTGTGAAACCTGCCTTCGGATAAAGGAGTTCGTGGAACATGAAGATGGTATTGAATGCCAATGCCATTTCATGAGATTCTAGACCACACGGAGTCCAAATCGCGGGCCAACTAGAAGACACCGAGGCTTGTTTGTTGAGGAAATTTTGTTAAGAATGAATTGGATGAGATTAGAGCATCAATATCAATGGCTAGTCAATAATTTAATTTAACTAATTCTTTTTGGTTCAACACTTATAACAATACTAATTAAATTAGTTATCTTTTGATCCCTACAAAAGCAGTGTTTGGGTTATTTCTCTTGTCCACAAACTCTTTCAGCGAGCAGAGAACGCGGGAAAAAAAGATCGCCAAACAGGATTGAGGAAAAGGAATAGTAATAAAATATTATTTAATGAGGGAACAGTGGCTCAATAGGTTTGGTGAGTGTGGATTAAGGCTGCTGGAGCACTCCATTTCTATACAATTCTAGATAAAATACCAAAATTGAAGAAATGGCAAGGCTGGTGTTGATGCTTTTACAAAACATGATAGTTTTTTTTTTTTTTTTTTTTTTTGAGATAAATTATTTCGTTTTTTGTATTTTCAAACTTAGGCTAATAATTATTTTTGGGATATTAATATTAGGGTTTTCTGGTATTATTAGTACTAAGTTCTAAATTATTTTATCTTTTTATCTAATGACTTACAATTTACACTATAATTTAATATTATTTTTTTCTTTAATCCAACCCAATTCAATCAAATTAAATTCAGTACAATCCGATCCACTTCAATCCAAAATAACGAACAACCCGTTACAACGGAGCATGAACACGAAGAATCCAACGCAGGAGGGGGCGAGAGGCGCTGTCGGGGGTGGGACCCATTCAATCCGTAATCATCGGTTCCCTACATACAGTGCGTTGGGCTTTAACTGTAGGTAGTCCACACAGGCCCCACTTGTACGCACGCACGCACATCTCGAGCCACACGCGCACCCGGGTCTCTTCATTCCGCCTAAAAGCGAAGGCCGGAAGGGAAAAAGATCTGATTAGGGACCATCATATTTGTGTAGTCCAATGTCATGTTTGGCAAACCAGTTTTTCTACATATCCAAAAAATTAAACCAAGAAAAGTATTAAAAATTCAAAATAAACAGGTTAAATACACTTTAAACGTAGTTCACAAAATAAAAATAATTAAACCGTACTCTTCATTTCAAATCCTACATTCCTTTTTTATACTATTTTTTGAATTTTTAGAACAAAATCTTACAAAAAAAAAAAAAAAAACTTTTGAGGGATTTCCTCCCACTCCCTTAGACATGTGGTAACAGTGGCTTTCTTTTTTCATGTTTTATTTTTCTTATTTCATTATTCATGCACAAAGAAAAATCGATACTCAAAAAAGATATCGAGGAATTAATTTCCCCCTCGACATGGTCTGCTGCTTGTATTCTACATGCTAAATTATATTATTAAGAGTTTGTTTAGTTGAATAACTATTTTCATAAAATAATTAGTATACTCAAATTGTAAGTATTTAGAATTCTATTAATTGAATTATAAGTACCATATTTTTGTTTATAATGTTGTTTGGTTGGATGTATGATAATCTAATAATAAGCACTGCATTTGGGATGCTTGGCAATGCTACTATAAATAACTTTTAACTTTTTACTATTAATTTTAATTATAAATTATAATTTATTTTAAACACCTACAACTTTTATTATAATTTATAATTATTTTTCTACTATTTCAGTTACGAATTATAATTTTTATCAAGTATTCGCTCAACAAACTAAAGTCAAGCAACACGTTAATTAAGGAACCTCAAAAGTCGAGTTAAGAGCCATATATATAATTATTTGTGCCCATAATACGCTTAACATGGGTTGATACTCATTATAAGGAATCAATAGTAGTTGAATCAATCATAGAGCTTGAGTGTCATGAAAGGTTGACCTACCTCAAATAGGGTCTAAGAGTAGGTGGGCAACCTAGCATGATAAAAGAAACATGCAAAAAGACATGAAATGGCGATATTGTGATAAGTCACTTTCGAGTTGACAACTGTCTGGATAAGAGAAAGAATAAATTAACTTGCTCGGATCGGGTCGGACCCTCAAAATAAGTTAAGTATATTTTTTTTTCTATAAATAGCCAACAAATCAGATGGTAAAAGTATGCACTCTAATAGATAAACAGAAATTCTGTCAATTTAGTTTTTCAGTTTCTCTTTCTAAATCTTGTTCTAATTCGATTGTTGAAGGGCCCACAGATAAAAATTACTGGCGGGTATCTCACTTCTTTTTTTTTTGTAGACACACGTGGATAGTACTTTGAATTGATTAGCCAGCGTAAATGAGACATGTAGATTCTTATCTTAATCTTTTACAACACTAATTATTTATTTATTTATAAAAAAATATTTATTTAAAAGTGTGCGAGAAAAAGAGACAAAGGTTATTTGAAAGAGGGAAAAAGAGAGAGAAAAAGAGAGAGAGAGAGCCCCACAATAGAAAGGGAGGACATCCCATGAAACTTTATTCGACGACGAAGAGCTGTACAGATTATGCAAGAATGATTGTCCGGCCTAGGATTTCTTTTTTTCTTTTTTTTGAAAAAAAAAACATTGCACCACTTTCAATTCTGTGTGGAGAAAGATTTCTAATTTCGAAACTTACATCTTTTTCTGTTATAATATATTTTAAGATGTTTAATCATACAAGAATGTCAAACTATAAGAATTTTGACATATGTTGAATAATTTTTAATATATTAAGATTTTGATTGGCATTTAATTTTTTTTTTTTGTGTGTTAGCTAAAAATTTAAATTTGATTTAAAGTAGGTTATTTGGTAATATAGTTTTTAAGCTTGTTTTTTTTTAAAATTAATAATTTGGATAAAAAATTAATTTTTTTATTTTTTATTCAAATTAAGCGATTCCATGCTTCTATATAGTTCATATTAATAATTATATATTGTTGTAGTGATAGTAAATAAATTATAAATGTAGAATATTATTATAAAATAATAACATTTTAAAAGTGATTAAAATTTAAATAGAATATATTCAAAAAGTTTGTATTTTAATTTAATTTATTAATTTTTTATTTTTTATTTTTCGTTTCCAAAATAACTATGCTGGCTTTTTGCATTTTTAGTTAAAAAATTAAAATTTACAAATGAGTCCTAAAATAAGAAATAAAAAAATAAATATATAATTTTCAGGATAGGGATGAAGATGGTGTGATGGATGAACCTTCGTAACTTCGACTCCCATGTGCACTCCACTGCAATTCCTCACCTCAAAACACCAAGAATTTGCAATCTTGTCTCCTTTCAAACTAAAGATAAAAAGGTGGGGAAAAATAAAATAAAATAAAGATAAAAAGATCATAAGAGAGAGGGAGAGAGATCCTGCAATAGAAACCGTCCACGTGCCTATTGTCTAAGTATGAGGTCATATGATGCAATTCGTAACCTTATGACTATTTTGTACACTTTTTTATAATATAATTATGTGCACGTAAATTTCGGGAGGTTGTGCCTTCATGTTTAGGAACATTTCTCCTTTAGTTCCATAATTTATTTTATTATTTTATTATATTAATTTATCAAATAATATAGTAAAATCATAAATAGTAATTAATAGATTCTACATAAATCTTACCTACATTTAATACTCGTGAACATTTGACATAGTAAGACGATACAACGTTGAATTTTATTAAGCTTCTATTTGATTTTAACAAAAAGTATAAAAAAAGATACTATAAAAAAATTATTATAAAAAATCTAACTTCTTTCTTTTAAATTGTCGACAAGAATTTAGATGAGTGTAGGGGTGTAAAAATGACTTGAGACCCGATATGGACATGAAACTCGTAACTATGCGGGCCCGCACTCGAGCTGACCCATACTGTTCATGGGCGAAACCTCCCAAGCCCGTGGATCGGACCAGGCCGAAGCTCGCCCCTAGGCTCGCCTTTAGCCCACTGACAGGCTCGAGCCCAGACTAGCTGTTAGACCCGACCTGAAAAACTTTTCCTAAAACATCCTGACCATTTATTGAGATTGGGGTGTTTGCTTGATAAGCTGACGGTAGGATAAGTTGTGAGTTTAAAATTATTTTAATTTAAATTTTAAATTTTAATTAAAATTATTTATTATGTTGAATTCATCTAGTAAGTAATATTTGTAAAAAAATCATGTCAATCGAAAATTATTATTTATTTGATCAGAGTATATTTGTTTTTAAAAATTTAATTAACTTATAATATTTTAAGAATAAACTGTCAAATAAATATATCCATATTATATAATTAGTAATATTTAATTGATCTACATTTTACAGAAATTACCCACTTCATTAATTCAACATAATAAACTATTCTAATTAAATTTTAAAATCATAATTAAAATAATTTTAAACTCACGTTACACCCTATTGGGACCTAATCCCCCATTTATTATACCAATAAACTTACCCTATTCTTTTTATATTGCTAAAAACTCAACAAACACACCATTTTTATCATTTTTTATTAAGAATATTTTTATTAATATAAATGAGAGATGCAACAAGATTGCATCAACGAAATATCATGCTTAATGATACTTCGAAAATATTTAATATTTTTAAATTTCCCTCAATTCATGACAAAACCATCTCTATCATTCACTCAACCGACGTTAAAATCATTGTATACAACCAAGGCATTGGTTCGTTTGTTAACTTTGGCTTTAGCTCAATTTTTTTTAAAGTCACATAAAGCGAAATAAATAAAAAATTTATTTTATAAATCTTAGAGACACCTTAAAAGCTAAAAGACAATAAATTAAACAGATTTAAGTTAAAAAAACAAATATAATTTTTTTATATAATTTTATATTTAATATAGATCTTCTTTAATAGATTTCGTTAAATAAATTTTAAAAATATAATTTTTATAAAGAATAAATATATATAATAAAAATTATGATATTTTTGAAAATATATAAAAATATTTTAGGTTAATAAATAAAAAAACAAAAAGGTTAAAAGTCAATAAACAAATATATAAAAAGGTAATCTTAAAAAACGAGACTTAAAGCTTATTTTGACTTTAAACTAAAAAGCTTTAAACCCATCTTATAATCGGGAACCAATCAAGCCCAATATATTTATTAATAACAAATGCAAAAATTAATAAATACACAAATAAACTATAAACTTAAAATTTAAAAACAAATAATTTAATAAACTTATTAATAACTTAAAATTTAAATAAACTATAAACTTAAAATTTTAAAACAGGTAATATAATAAATTTATTAATAACTTAAAATTTAAAAACAAATACACAAATAAATTATAAACTTATTAATTTATAATAATAAATTATTAATTACAAACTTATATAATATAATAAAT
>JAOTRH010033579.1:0-20822 GCA_034768845.1 Heliamphora exappendiculata
GTGCATTTATTAAATTTTATTTGTTACGCATTTAAACACGAAAAGATGATTTGATAAACCAGAATATTTGGAATCGTGTACACGGAAAGATATTTGATTTTTTCAAATCGTATGATTTTTAAAATTAATAAATTTATTTTAATTAAATAAATTTTTATAACCCTCAAAAATATTTTAAAAATCAAAGTGGGAGAAGAAATTTATTCACAGATAAATCATGCGGTCTCCATCACTAGTTAGTAGGCGATGCAATTAAACTTTGTGTGTCGACAGTAAGGCCTTCCTCCCAAATGGACAGATTAATTGCGGTATCGCCAGTGTAGATCACTTCTCTATTTGAAGGGTTCATTGCGAAGCGATTTATTTAGAATTAGGTGATGGTTTACACTTAGCTGCATATAATAGTAACCTCTCCATATGAGTTACTGCTATTTTATACTGGACCGAAACTATATCAGCTATTCAATTTTACTTGGCATGATCAGTTGCCTAGATAGTAAAATTAAAAGAATTTGACATGTCTAGTCTTATGAAGGATAATAGACGTCCTCCCATCGAGGCATGCTATTCTTAGGTTACCAGGCTGCTGGCGAATTAATTTTAAAATAGTAGAGAGATCCAAATTAAAACTAAATCAAAGTTTTGCTCATCATAATTTATGGTATTTTTTAATTATGTGATTCTCAGGATTAAAATGCCTTTCAACCCATTCGCTTTAATACTTAAAGAAAACAAACTAGCGGGACTGAATTTTGTTGACTGAAAATGTAACTTGGATATAATTTTAACTACAAATGGTATTTCTTCAATACCAGAAAATGTGTTTGTTTCTGAAAAAGATTCTTTCTCTAGGTCCAAAGGCATGAAGAAAAAAGAGGTTCAGAAACAGGGATACATGATTTTCAGGGTAGTTAGTTGGCCACGGACTGGTATGAAAAAGTCAAAAGACAGATGTTTTCCCTGCAACCAGATCCGGCACTAGAAAAAGTTATGTCCAGTATTTTTAAAAATGCAGAACAAATAGGGTAATTTTTATTCACTAGTTGTGAAAATATGTTTAGTGGTGTTATCTACCGGTACCTGGTGTGTAGATATGGAAGCCACTAATCATGTCTGCAATTTATTGCAGGGGTTCTAGAAAACTCGACAACTTAGTGATTGGGAGATTTACCTACATATGGGCAATAATACAAAAGTAACAATAGTTGCAGTAGGAGATGTCACTCTCAGTTTTGGTAGAGATCGAGTTTTAATATTGAGAGATTGTCTTTATGTACTTTCCATTAGAAGGAACTTAATTTTTATTTTTGGATTGGCTAAAGATGGATATTTAGTTTATTTTAATAACTCTGTGGTTATTAAGGATAATAAACGGGTTATTTATTCTGGTATATTGGTGGATGATCTTTATATTATTACTCCAATCTCTCCTACACTGCAACTGACTGAAATGAATAATACATATAATTTACCATATAAGAGAAAGTTTCCTTCTTTAATAAACCAAATGTTTCTATGGCACTTACGCTTGGGTCATATTAATCTAAAAAGAATAAACAGATTTGTAGCAGATAGACTTTTGAGTTTATTAGAAGTGGAGGTACTTCCAGTCCGTGAATCTTGTTTAGAAGGTAAAATGACCAACATTCCCTTTTCGACCAAAGGCTATAGAGCTAAAGAACCATATGAGCTAGTTCATTTTGATGTGCGTGGTCCTATGACAATCTGGATTAGAGGTGATTTTGAGTACTTCATCAGTTTCATTGATGATTACTCAAGGTATAGATACATTTACCTAATGCACCGTAAGTCTGAATGCTTTGAGAAATTCAAAGAATTCATGGTGGAGGTAGAGAAGCGTTTGTGTAAAAGTTTCAAATCACTACGATCTGACCATAGTGAGAAATACCTCTTTGGAGAATTTAAGAACTACTTATCATCAGAGGGGATTACATCCCAGTTGACTGCTCCTGACACTCCGTAGCAGAATGTTGTAGCAGAAAGAAAAAATATGACTCTTATGAAAATGGTAAGGCTCATGATGAGTTATTCAGGTTTATCCGATTCATTTTGGAGACTCGTTTTAGAGATAACGGCTTACATTCTAAATGTGGTACCTTCTAAGTCAGTACCTTCTACTCTCACAGAATTGTGGACTGGGCGTACATTTAGTCCGAAACACATTCGAATTTGGAGGTGTTCAGTACATGTGCTGAAAGGGAGCGCGAGTAAGTTAGAACCAAGTACAGAATTCTATTTCTTTGTTAGGTATCCCAAGAGAAGGAAGGGTGGTATGTTTTATGACCCTAAGGATCATAAGGTCATTGTTAGCACCAATGTCTGATTCTTGGAAGAGGATTATATTACGGATCATAGGCCCAAAAGCAATATTATTCTGGAAGAACTAAGAGAAAATGCCAGTAGAGCGGAAAAATAAGTAACTGATATCCCATTACCTAATCGTAGTGGGAGGATTATCGAGACATGTGTAAATCAAGAATAGGGTGCTGATACACATGGTTCTGATTCTGCACAATGTATTACTGCTAGTACACAGACACAGGTAATGCCTCGTCGTAGTGGGAGAGTTGTTCATCAACCTGACCAATATATGTTCTTGGAAGAGTCTTTTGATAGAATCCTGACAAAACTAGATACTGAACCCTGTAACTGCAATGAAGCACTTCAAGACAAAGATGTAGATTTTTTGCAAAAGGCTATAAATTCAGAGATGGAATCTATGTATTCTAATCAGGTCTGGGACTTGTAGAACCACCTGAATGGATAAAACTCATTGGATGCAAGTGAATTTACAAGAAGAAGAGAGGAGCAGACGGAAAGCTTGAAACCTTCAAAGCTAGACTTGTTGCTAAAGGGTTCGCTTAGAAAGAAGGGATCGATTATGAGAAAACCATTTCGCTGGTAGCCATGCTTAAGTCTATTCGAATTTTCTTATCTATTACCGCACATTTCGATTATAAAATTTGACAAATGGATGTCAAGAAAGCTTTCCTTACGGAAGTTTTGACAATCGTATCTATATGATACAACCAGACGAATTCGTTGCAAAGGGTCAGGAACACATGCTGTGTAAGCTTAAGAGATCCATTTATGGACTTAAGCAGGCATCAAGGTCTTGGAACACTACTTGATCAAGCTATTTAATCTTATGGTTACGATCAGAATCTGAATGAGTTCTGTGTGTACAAGAAGCGTGATAGAAGCATGCCGATCATCTTAGTACTTTATGTAGATAATATCTTGCTCACCAAAAATTATATGGGGGCATTATCTATGATTAAAGTTTGATTATCTGGGCAGTTCGATATGAAAGACTTGGGAGAAGCTAGTCACATCCTTGGGATCAAGCTCGTGCGAGATCGAAAATAAAGAATGTTGGGCTTATCACAAGCAAAGTATATCGATGATATCCTTGCTCATTTTAGCATACAGGATTCCAAGAAAGAGTTTTTCCATTTCAGGTATGGAATCACTCTATCCAAGAATCAATATCCTAAAACACTTGATGAGATAGAGAAGATGAAGGCAGTTCCTTATACTTCAGCAGTAGGAAGCCTCATGTATGATATGTTTTGCACTAAACCCGACATCTGTTTTGCCGTTGGCATGGTCAGCAGATATCAGTCTAATCAAGGGCAGGAGTATTAGACCGCGGTAAAAAATATAATCAAGTACCTAAAAATGACTAAAGATTATATGTTAGTTTATCAGGCAAAAAGTCTAGTACCTTTGGGATACAAGACTCAGATTTTCAGTTAGACATAGAGCTTGCATCAAGAGACAATCTTGCAGATCCTTTACAAAGAACTTACCAGCTAAGACTTTTGATAGTCATATAGAGGGCATGAGAGTCAGATGTAAGGCAACATGATTTTGAGTATAAGTGGGAGATTGTTATGGTTGCTTTACTAAAAACTATGTTTTTAGTATTTAATTTTATTTTAATAAAATTAATTTTTTATTTTATGAGAATCTTTATAAGTAATGTATGTGTATCATTTCTTTAATGCTATGCAAGGATGCTCGATATTCTGTATAGTATTTAATCTAGTGTGTAGAGTACGGCTTGCACATATAAGTCATATTTTAGATTTTGTAAAATATAAGTTTTATGTTCATAGTTTAGATAGAAATAGACATACTATCGGTACGATAGTAGCACAGAGTTTTAGTGAGCATCTCTTGGTTACGGGGAATAGATAATAGTGTCGTCTATTATTTCAACTCTCTGTGCTAGTACACTTTATGTGTACTGAACGGGATATTTGGGGTAATTAATTTTATACTGATTATATAAATTAATTCACACTCTAATGTTATTATGAATAGTGTTTATCCTTTTAATCCTGAAATAATTATTGATTTGCATATATTTAATATTCGTTGTTTCGATTCATTAGAGGGTGCGATCTTAGATGAGTTTATTTTTTCGGTGAGTTAGATAGCGATATTATTTATATAAAAAATATTAATTATTGACGGAATTTACGTCCCGAAAGATCGGGATTGACGATACTCTCTTAAGAAAGCTTATAAGTTTTGATCGGCCTAAACCATATGGGTGGATTTGATTATTCGGTGGTTAAATAAGTTAAGCGAAAATGCTTAAGAAATATTAAGATGCAGATTAAATTAAATTGTTAGTAATTAAATTTAATTGGCGGGTATCGAGAGTCTTAATGCGGGGAGAAATGGTAAGTATTTAATAATAGAAGCTCAATGCTAGATGGTCTTGAGATTATGGGTTAGAGTGCAATTATAGTTCTTTAGTGGTGTGAACTGTAATTTAATGTTTTATGAAAATTATAGAAATCGCTGCTAGTTTTTCATAATTGTAGATACTGCTATGAGGTTTGCTTAATTGCGAAAACTGCTGATACGTGTCTGTGTTACACTAGAAGTCTTATTCATAATTACTCCTCATGTCTTTGCTGTAGCTCTATAATTATGTGGGTAGACTTTATTTTGATCGTTCGTCATCAAAAGTTTTTATCTCGAGCCCGTTTTGGCGTTTGCCCGTCCAGTTAATTTATTTTCAGATAATCATTTGCAAAAATAAAGATCTTGACAGTTTTGGCTCCAACACAATTAAAATGGTTTCCTGTGAGATTTGCAATTTATTATGAATTTTGGTGTCTTTGGTTAAAAGTGAAATTCTCTTAAAGGTTTGGGGTTAAGAATGTAAGTACTAAAAGTTATGGGATATTGGGTGTTTGAGTATATTTTCCTCTTAAATTTTAAACTTGTACATTATTCTTTTATTCTTTTGATTTCGAAATTGAGTTAGCTATTTTAGAGTAACACTAATGAACCGTTGGGCTCGAAAGCTTAGACTAGGTTAGCTTTTCTTTAAAAAGAGTTTGGGGCCCGGAGTTTTATTTTTTAAGTTTAGCTCTTAGGGTTTTAACCTTTACGTAACCCTAATCTTGAATCTGGTGATACAACTTCTATAGTTTTATTCACAACTCTATGACCTAAAATTAGGTCCTTACACAATGAAAGATGAAATAAACTCCTTGTTGACAAATTAGACGTGGAAGTTAACAAAATTACCATTGAAAAAAAAGGCTCTACACAATAAATGAGTCTACAAAGTGAAAAAAGAACATAGCGGTAGCAAGCACTACAAAGCTAGACTGGTTGTCAAGGGAGATCAAGGAGAATATGTCACAGTAGGGAGGCACAAGCGCGCAGTCAGAGGGGCGCCAGTTTAAGAAGCAAAAATGAGTAGGTCCCAATTCTCTTCCTATGGGATCCACACAACAGCCACATTCGACACCTACACCATTTGTTACTTTATCAGGACGTTCTGAGCATTGGAAGATAGTTTGCTTCTCTTACAAACAGCCAAGGCATCACACCAAGGAGTGCCCATAAAGGGGGCAACAGCAAAGTCAGGCTCAAGGAGGGCCCTATTTTCTTGTTTCAAGTGTGGTCAAGTGGGTCACATTCATTGGGACTGCCCTTAGGGAGGGAATGTTCAAAGTGATTTTGGAGCATATCAAGGGCAGGCATCTCAGGGACGATAGGCCTATGGCTAGTCGCAGCAATAGTAAGGGATGCAGTCGGTGAGGACCGAGGGAGGAGCTACTTCAGACTAATTAGTGAGACAACTAGGAGCTAGAGGGAACAGTGTATAGAATTAAGGGAATCAAGGACGAGTGTATGCCCTCGCAGAGCCTAGTACTTCGGTGGCACCTACTGTGCCGGATACCACAACTAGTCTGTTGATCATCCAAGGTACCTTTTTAGTGTACCGTTCTTGGGCCATTATTTTTGTTGATACCGGAGCATCGTATTCATTCATCTCATCTGCATTTTCATCTGCATTGGGGTTAGAGGTAGACGTCTTGGGTAGTGCTTTATGTGTGAAGACGCCGATTGGTGGGACTGTTGCTGTGTTGAGATATGTTTGTAGAGTCTGTGATATGGAAATAGCCAACCACAGTTTACTGTTCGATTTTATTGTGTTTGATATGGCCTCATTTAATATCATATTAGCTCCGGCAATATTTGCAAAGAAGAAGGATGGATCCTTGAGCTTATATATTGATTATTGTAAGTTGAACCATGTGACTGTTAAGAATAAGTATCTTATGCTGCACATCGATGATTTGTTTGATCAATTGAATAGCTCGTGTTGCTTCTTCAAGATTAATTTAAGATCGGCTTATCATTAGTTGTGAGTCAAGGAGGGAGATATCTCAAAGACGATTTTTCGCACTTGTTACAGGCATATTGAGTTTCTAGTCATGCTATTTGGACTGACTAACGTGCTGGTGACGCTTTTGAATCTCATAAATCGTATTTTTCACTCGTACCTTAATAAATTCGTAGTCGTGTTTGTGGACGACATTCTCATTTACTCACCATCAAAGGAGGATCATGAGAAACATCTTCAGATTGCCTTACAGTTGTTGCGGAAGCATCCTTTATATGTAAAGTATGATAAGTGTGAGTTCTGGTTGCCCGAGGTTAAGTTTTTGGGGCACATAGTTTCAGGAGACGGGGTGGAAGTGGATTTTTCTAAGATAGAAGCTGTAATGGGTTGGGAGAAACCAAAGAGCGTGTTTGAGATTTGGAGTTTCTTAGGCTTGGTGGGCTATTATCGTCGGTTTGTGAAGGATTTTTTCTAAGGTTGCAGTGCTTATGACATACCTCACGTGGAAGAGCGTTAAATTTGTGTGGAATGACAGTTGTGAATTTTCCTTATGGACATTGAAAAAGAGGTTGACCAGTGCGCCTATCTTAATTGTACTTTATAGAGGATTTGGCTTTGCCATTTATTGTGACGTGTCTCACGAGGGGTTGGGTTGTATATTGATGCAGCAGTATAAAGTTGTTGCTTATGGATCGAGGTAATTGAAGACGCATGAGAAAAATTATCCTACTCATTATTTAGAGCTTGCGGCAATTATCTTTGCTTTAAAGACTTGGCGACATTAGTTGTATGGAAAGTACATTGAGGTATTCTTGGATCATAAGAGTTTGAAGTACCTATGCTCGCAAAAGGGTCTAAATTTGCGTCAGAGGAGGTGAATAGAGTTTTTGGGTGACTATGATTTTGATCTGCAGTATCATCTGGACAAGGCCAACTTGGTGGCCGATGTCCTCAATCGAAAATCCTTGAGCTCTTTAACTCGTGTTGAAGTGAAAGAGTGGACTATGCTCAGAGAGGTTGGTGAGTACGACTTTCATCTTTGTGAGACTAGCGACTGTGCTACCTTGTTCACGGTGGTTTCTCAACCCACCCTTGTTCATCGCCTTGTAGAGGCTCATCAGCAGGATGTAAAGAGTCTAATCTTACAGGAGCGATTCTAGAGTGGCGAGGATGCCAAGGAGTGGACATTCACTCTGATCAGAGTTTGAGGTTTACAAAGAGGATCTTCATACTTGAGTCATGTCGTGATGACGTGCTTCGTGAGTTTGATCATTCTCGTCTTGTAGTGCATTCGAGTGGCACCAAAATGTACCATGATTTACGTAGGAAGTTCTGGTGGAAGGGGATGAAGAAAGATGTTGCACTTTTTGTTTCACGGTGTTTTACTTGTTAGTAAGTGAAGGCCGAGCACCAAAGGCCCGTAGGGTTATTGCAGCCATTACCAGTGTCGGAGTGGAAGTGGGAGAATATTACCATGAATTTTGTTTTTGGACTTCCGAGATCGCCGAAGGGGCATGACGCCGTTTTCGTCGTGGTTGATAGGTTGACCAAGTCCGCACACTTTCTCCCTATTCGCATGACGAATTCAGTGGATAAGCTTAGCAGGTTGTATATGAGTGAGATGGTCAGACTCCATGAAGTGCTAGTTTTCATTATCTCAGATCGAGACTCCCGTTTTACCTCACGCCTTTAGCAGAGTTTACTGTTAGCAATGGGGACGAGCCTACGTCTCAATGTTGCCTTCCATTCCCAGACATATGGCCAGTCAGAGCGCATAATTCAGATACTTGAGGATATGCTACGGGCATGAGTTCTAAACTTTCGTGGATCAAGGGAGGATTATTTGCCATTGATAAAATTTGCTTATAATAATAGTTATCAGTTGAGCATAGAGATAACACCTTATGAGATATTAGTTAGTAGGCCTTGTAGGTCACCAGTTTGTTGGGCCGACGTTGGAGAGATGGTCGTGTTAGGGTATGAGCTTATGCGTGAGACCATAGAGAAGATCGTTGTGATTCGTATGCGTTTAGTGACTACCCAAAATCATCAGAAAAGTTATGCAAATAGGAGGAAGAGACCGTTAGCATTCGAGGTGGGAGACTATGTGTTCTTGAAAGTCTCACCACAAAGGGATTGATGAGGTTTGGGAAGAGTGGAAAGTTGTCGCCACGTTTTATCATGTCATTTAAGATCCTTAAGAGGATCAGAGAGGTGACATATCATCTTTCCTTGCCACCACAGTTAGCATCTGTGCATAATGTATTTCATGTGTCCACATTGCGAAAATATGAACTAGACTCTTTACATGTTTTGGATTGGATCGAGTTAAGAGTTGAGGACGACATCACTTACGATGAGAGACTGATGAGAATTCTTGACACCAAAGAGCAAGTCATTCGAGGGAGAACCATCTCTTATGTAAAAGTTTTGTGGCTTCGTCATGGTGTTGAAGAAGCCACATGGGAGCAGGAGTCAGAAGTTCGCTTGAAGTATCTCGAGTTGTTTGCTTCTTGATATATGTTTAATTTTGGGGACAAAATTTCCTAAAGGGGAGGAAGTTATAGGGACCCAGTTCCTTTTTATTTTGACAATTAATTAAAACGTGTTATGAGACTTTCAATGAAAATTGGAAAAGTGTTTAAATTTGTGAAAGAATTGAAATCTAATCACGATAATGATTGAAATGATAATTGTATGCTCGGTAATGCATGAGGATAATTATTTTGAGTGATTTGGATGAGTTTTGAGGTGTTTAGATTAAAATTTAAACATTATATATATTTATTTCTTCAGGCTGGCTACAGTGAGGATCGCTTGAGCAGTCATAGGTTTGCTCGAGTGGTGTGTCAGTAGAAAAGTTTTTAAGTCGTGAGTGAGGCTTATTTTCTTCATTTCCTTTCACTCCCCTCTCTCTCTAAAGTCCGAACTAAACCGTAGAACACCATTGGAGGTCTCTTAAGCTCATCTTGCCCCTCAATGGAGATCATCTTTTGCTCTCTCCTTGTCCATATGCCGTTCGGAGATTGCTCTACGCGTTGGGAACTCCTTTCTCACCAAATAGGTGGTGCTTTTCGTTGTTGGAGCTTGGTAGAGCTTTATTCTTGTGGATTTATCATCTAAGAGGTAGCATCTATGACTAATATTGATTATTGTATGTATATGAGTTGTATACTTGTTGAATTTATTTAAAAGCTTGAAAAATTATGTTTTTAAAATCCTAGGTTAGGGTTTGGTGTCGAAGCATGATTAATTTTGAGTTTATGGATGATTTATGTTAAATCAGTTATGCTATTGTGGTTGGAGGAACATTAATTTGTAAATTGAGAAGTTAGGGTTTTGATTGGGTTAAACATTGAACAATTTGGGCCTTTTTGGGTTGTTGAACTCAACTAATAAAATTGATATGATTTTTGATAAATTAGAGGTTGTGTTAACCTATTCATATATAAATCGTACGAATTTTGATAAAATATGAAAACCATGCGATGATTGGTTGGGATTTTTGAACTAATTTAACTTGAATGGGAAAAACATGAGGAAATTCATAATTGTTGATAATTTTTTTAAATCTTAATTGTGTTGGGTTTGACGGTTGGACACGTGTTGGTATTAATGTGAATTATCTAATTAAGGTACTGTATGGTTGTTTAGATAATTAAGTTGGGCTGGAACAGCTCCTCAGTGAAAGACTAGAAACTTGAGCATGTACGGTAGGCCCTTCTATTAGGTTAATTCCTGTAAAAGTGTGCTTTTGGCGGCCACCCGTCGATGTTTTTGAGAGAAATCAAAAATGTGTGCTTTCCTTGTTGGGATATAGAATGAGTATTTATCCATTGGACATCGTGTGGCCTGATTGGGACAACTACACCTATGTCTATATGTGCCGTCAAGGTTTTGATACTTAATTAACTCAAGAATTAAATTGGGTTTGCAAAACTTTGATTAAACGGTTGGGAGTAATTGAAAGTATAAAAATTGTTGAACTTGTGGTAAATGTGGAATGAACGTGAATATGTGAAATTCTTGAAATTGGTTGGAAAATTATAAGGGAATAGAAGACTAAAACTATGGTTTTGTATGTGAAAACCCGATTATGTGAAAGAAAATTTAGTTGGAAATGGAATCAATTTTTGGATAATACGTTGTGCTGCAATTTCACATAACCATCATCGTATATCATGTATTTATTCATCTTTAGTCTATTTTCTACGAGTTTCGTCATATTGCATACTACATTTCAGGTGATAGTGGGTAGAAAATGGCCGAATAACAAGAACGGTCATGGTGACCCTTTTTGGATTATTTTGATTAGAATTATTTACATTTGTGGATAGATCTTTTGGGAATTCAAAGTTGTAAATGTAATTCTCTTTGATACATTGGATGGATGCATTTGGATTGGTAGATATCTATTGTATAAGGCTCAATGGCAACGTACTCATGAATTGTATGCATATGAGAATGTTGGGTTATTAATTCGAGTTTATCTTTGGTTTTTGTATGAAATTCTATGGTTTAAGTTATTGAAGTTTAAGTTTATGAGAAGTTTGGAGTTATTTCAATGTTAAATGAATGTTTTAACTTTAGGTTTTTATTTATTGAAATCATATTTAATGTAATAGAAAACTTGGTGATTTTCCTTCACTTAATTTTTTTAGCTTCTTGGCTTTGGAAGCTCTCGGGTACCCCATTGCTCAAGCAATGTTGGGTCCGCTCCAGCGGTCTTCACTGTGTTGGATTCTTTGGAAAATTTTGTTTAAAAATGAGGTTTTTTTGGGGGGCATCTTTTTAAGCTTAAATTGACTTATTTGGAAGATTATTTTATAAGTAAAATACTCTATTTTACTTCCATCTTTTGCAAAGAATGTGAATGTTTGGGTTTAATTTCTAAATAAAGATTAGTTCCCTACAATCTCTTTTGACTCGGGTTTGATTCAGATTTCTTTTCTATCTATATTGTTAGGTTTTGTTGCTACATTTTCAGATTGTTACATTGGGTGCTGCCAAATAAATCCTTATGATGAGAATCATCAGAGATAAAGCTAAAAGTACATTGAGACTTTTACAAGGAAAATACGTGAAGAAGGTACTTATTAGCAGGCTCAACATGGGCAATGCCATGCCTATAAGTACACCCTTAGCTAGCCACTTTAGGCTAACTATGGATCAGTTTCCAAAAATAGAGCAGGAGCAGGAGTACATGAGCAAGGTCTCCTATGCATCGGCTGTTGATAGTCTCATGTAAGCCATGGTCTGTTCAAGACCAGATATTAGACATGTAGTGGGTGTTGGAGGCAAAACTGCCAAGATTACTGTTTTTGTAAACGATTTTTGATAAAAAAAAATCTGGATGGATACTCACCGAAACGGGCTTTAGATAAAATTTTTGATGTCGAGCGATCAAAGTAAAAATTCGTGCCACCACAGTTAATTTAAAAGAATACCTTTTTGGTCGATTCTCCAACTACGATTTTTTATTCCGAGTTAAGGCTTCCGTCAAATCTTCTATTATATTTTCTTATGCGATTCTCAAACGTAGTATAGACTACAATTCTTCGAGAACTCATACCGACAGAACCTAATCAGCTTTAGTCTTGAAGATAAATTATGAATTTAGTTCAGCCTACCCGCATATTTATAGGGTTACAGTAGAGACCTGTGGAGTAATTATGACAAAGACTTCTAGTATAATCCAGATACGTATCCAGCAATTTTTGTAATTAAACAAATCATTCAGCGGTATCTATAATTATGAAATTCTAGCGACTTCTGCAATTTTTATAAAATACTGAATTACAGTTCACACGACTAAAGAACTGTAATTGCACTCTAAGCCATAATCTCAAGATCAACTTGCATTGAGCTCCTATTATTAAATGCTTACTAAAACTCTGTGCTACAGTCGTACCGATGGTATGTCCATTTCCATCTAAACTGTGAACACAAACTTATATTCTGTAATAACCTAAAATATGGTCTTTTGTGTGCAAGTCTACTTTACACACCAGATTAAATACTGTACAGAATAAATGACATTCATGTATAACATTAAAAAATGATATTGCATACAATGCTCATTAAGATTATCATAAAATGAAAAATTAATTTTATTAAAATAAAATTAAGTACTAAAACCAAAATAAAATTCATAATTTTCAATATATAACCCTAACAATCTCCCACTTATACTCAAAATTATGTTGTCATATATCTGACTCCCATACCCTCTACATGACTATCAAAAGTCTTAGAAAGTTAGCTCTTTGTAAAAGAATCTGCGTAGTTGTCTCCTAATACAATCTTAGTCTTAGCAACATCACCCCTCTGTACAATTTCTTGTATCATGTGATATTTACGCTCAATGTGCTTTCCTTTCTTGTGGACTCTTGGCTACTTCGAGTATGCAACTCTTCGCTATTATCACAATAAAGTGTAATAGCCGATTGTACTGAAGGTACCACATTTAAATCCAACAGAAACTTACTGAGCCAAACGGCCTCCATGGCTG
Source organism: Heliamphora exappendiculata (assembly GCA_034768845.1). NCBI lineage: Eukaryota > Viridiplantae > Streptophyta > Magnoliopsida > Ericales > Sarraceniaceae > Heliamphora > Heliamphora exappendiculata. The sequence continues at coordinate 13,194 of JAOTRH010033579.1, forward strand.
CTTCAGGAGCTGCCAAGTACTCAGCCTCCATGATGGAATCAGCAATACATGATTTCTTGATACTCTTCCAACTTATAGCTCCACCTCCCTAGGCAAACACATATATTGAGGTAGACTTATGGGAATCTTTGTCTGACTAGAAATATGAGTCTGTGTACCCTAAAGGTACTAGCCTGTCTATCTAGTTAATCAATATATAATTCTTAATCCTTTTTAGAAACTTAATTATATTCTTTACTGCAGTTCAATGCTCCTATCATAGGTTAGACTGATATCTGTTAACCATGCCAACGACAAAGCAGATGTCGGGTTTAGTGCAAAGAATAACATACATTAGGCTTTCTACTGCCGAAGCATAAGGAACTGCCTTTATTTTCTCTATCTCATCAGGTGTCTTAGAACACTGATCCTTGGATAGAGTGATTCCATTCCTAAAAGGGAGAAATCCTTTCTTGGAATCTTGCATGCTAAAATTATAAAAGATATCATCGATATACTTTGCTTGTGATAAGCTCAACATCCTTTGTTTTCGATCTCACACAAGTTTGATCTTTAGGATGTGACTGGCTTCTACCAAGTCTTTCATATTAAATTGTCTAGATAATCATACTTTTATCATAGATAATGCCCCCACATCGTTTCCGATGAGTAAGATATCATCTGCATAAAGTACTAGAAAGATCACCATGCTTTCGTCACGCTTTTTGTGGCATGATCATCTGGACTCTGTCCAAAACCATAACACTTTATGGCATGATCAAATTGAGTATTCCAAGTCCTCGATGCCTGTTTAAGTCCATAAATGACTCTCTTAAGCTTGCACAACATGTGCTCCTAGCCCTTCATTATGAAACCATCTGGTTGTACCATATAGATACACTCATCAAGACTTCTGTTAAGAAAAGCTGTCTTGACATCCATTTGCCAAATTTCGTAATCGAAATAAGCAGCAATGGATAAGAGAATCCAGATAGATTTAAGCATGGCTACTAGTAAAAAGGTTTCCTCATAATCAATCCTTTCTTTCTGAGTGAACCTTTTTGCTACAAGCCTAACTTTGAAGGTTTCAACCTTCCCGTTTACTCCCATCTTTCTCTTGTAGATCCACTTGCATCCATTGGGTTTTATCTCTTCGGGTGGCTCTACAAGTTTTTAGATCTGATTAGAATACATAGATTCCAACTTTGAATTCATAACCTTTTGCCAATGATCTGCATCTTTATCCTGAAGTGTTTCATTGTAGTTACAGGATTCTGTGTCTGTGTACTAGCAGTAATAAGCCGTGTAGAATCTGAACCCTGTGCATCAGCACCATGTTCATACTTTGCACCTATCCCGATAATCTTCCCATTACGACGAGGTAATGGAATATCAGTGACTTGTGGTTCCTCTTCTGTTATACTAGTATTTCTTATCATTTCTTGTAGAACAACATTACTTTTGGGCCAGTGGTCCATAATATAATTCTTTTTTAAGAATCGGGCATTGGTGCTAATAATGACCATCTGTTATACTAAGCTGTCGAATTTCTTAGAACTCCTGCAACAAATTACAGACATGATTAATGGCTCCCGTATCCATACACTAGATACCGGTAGATAATACCGCTAAACATGTTCCCACAACCAGTGAACAAAAATTACCCTGTTTGTTTAGCTTATTGAGATAAACTGGACATAGCTTTTTTCAGTGCCATGTCTGGTTGCAGTGAAAACATCTATCTTTTGGCATTTTCACACGAGTCAATGGCCCACTAACTAGCTTTCTTCTTCATGCCTTTCGGCTTAGAGAAAGAACCATTTTTAGAAACAAATGCATTTCTTAGCATTGAAAGAATACCCTTAGTAGTTAAAGCTAAACCAAGTTACTTTTTAGGCAACAAAATTCGATCCCGTTAGTTTGTTTTCTTTGAGTATAATTGTGAGTGAATTAAAAGATATTTTATTCCTGAGAATCACATAATTAAAAATAACCGTTAATTATGACAAGAAAATTTTTAAATTTTATTTTAATTTGGTTCCCTCTACCATTTAAAAAAAAATTCACGAGCAGCCTGGTTCCCTATGAATCTCGATGGAATGACATCTACTACTCATTATTTGTCTAGACAGGCCAATTACTTTTAATTTACTATCTAGACAACTGACCCTACCATTAAAATTAAATAGCTGACATAGTTTCGGTCTAGTAAATAATAGTAGTGACTCAGATGGAGAAGATACTAATTATTTACACTTAAGTGTTATCCATCACGTAATTCTAAATTAATCGTTTCGCAATGAAACTTTCAGATAGAGAAGTGGTCCACACTACCAATTATCCATAATCATCCCTAAAGGAGTTTGTACTGGCGATACCGCATTTAATCTGTCTAGTAGGGTGGAATGCCTTACTGTCAATACGCATGATTTAATTACATCGGCTACAAAGTGGTGATGGAGACCGCGGGATTTATCTGTGAATAAATTTTCTCTTCCACTTAGATTTTTAAAATATTTTTGAGAGTTATAAAAATTCGTTTAATTAAAATAAATTTATTAATTTTCAAAACCATACGATGTGAAAGAATCAAACATCTTTTCGTGCATACGGTTTCAAATATTTCGATTTGTCAAACTATCTTTTCATATTTTAATGGGTAACAAATAAAATTTGATGAATGGACAGTTTTTCCTTCAGCTTTTCAGCTAAGGTGGTGATTAAAGGCATTCAATTATTTTCTTTTATGTTAAACATTTTTTGAAAAATAATAATTTATTTAGATTAAATATTTTTCTATTTAATTAATTCAAAATTTGAAATTATTTTTTACGTTTTTCTAAGATATCTGATTTAATTAAAAAAATCATCTTAAACGTGATATTTTATTAAAAAAAAATATCTAAAGTTTTTTCATTTTATTAAAAAATTTAATTAAAAATTTTATATTTTATTTTACTTTACAAAATACAAGATATGCATATATTTCAATTTTATCATCCATGCAGTTCATAAGAATAAAAATGCAAGATATGTATATATTCCAATTTTATGATTGAATAGAAATTCTGATGAGTTTCAGTCTCCTATTCAAAGATAAGCTGTAAGAGTTTCAATCATTTGAAACAACTACTTATTGGTGTTTAGATTGCATCAGGATTCTCTAATTTGTAGTGATATACAAATATATAAAAATATATCATATCTTGATTAATACATATAAGAAAATAGCCTCCAGGAGTCCCAAAACCAGTCACCATCGTCGGCCACCCACCGGCGTCGCCGGTAGCACTGCACCAGCCTCTTTCTGAGGTTTTTTTGACCTCTTTTCAAACTCCATTTTCGTCTCCATTTTTTTAAAACATAGCTAATAAAATGTACTATTTATCTGTCAAAAAATTGGTCAAAACAGTCCGAAAAATAGGCTTCAATGGTCGCCGAAACACAAAAAATGCTGTTGTCCTGCAACAGCAATACACTGCCAACTTTCTAATGCTGTTCTGGCCTCATTCGAACTCCGTTTTGTCCCAATTTTTTTCAAAGACAGCTAACAAAATATAATATATTTTTGTAAAACAAATTGATTCGAAAACAGCCTAGAAGCAGCCATCAAAACCCCGAGAAGTTGCGGCGCCACACCGCCAACCGTCGACTACTGCTGTTGTTGTTGTGTCGCTTGTTTCAGCTTGTTCAGTGGTTGTTTTAGCTCTCGTTTCTCACTAATTTTGGTACTGATATCTAGCAATGTGTTTCCTTGAAGAACGCTTCGAAAATAGTCCTGAAAACCCTTGAAAAATAGCCCCGAACAGCCTGTGCTTCCGCAGCCCAAGGTCACTACTGTTGCTGCTTTTTGCCGCCTATTTTGATGTTGGTTTTTCCATCTTTTTGGGCTGTTTTCTAGTGGTTTTTAACTTCTATTTTATGTGTAAAAACATACTCAAAACCATTCTCGAAAACAATACAAAAAACCATCAAAAAACTGCCCCGAATCGCTGCTGGTGGTGCCACCGGGTGGGCTGTTGTGTGCTAGTTTTAAAAAAAAATAATTTTGGAACCTGTTTTAATACTATTTTTAAGTATTAAAACTGCAAAAAAATTGCTGAAAAAATTGTTAAAAAATCTATAGAAAAATCATCGTGATCCGTGACCCGTAAATCCTGGAATTACTATCGGTGCCGCCGTCTGTTCTTCGTATTCTTGGATATTCAATCTGTTCTTAAATATTCTAAACTAATATTTAAAAATAAATAAAAGCTTTTGCATCGAAAACGTATGTCTTGTAAGCTCACATTCGTTCTAAAAAACTTAAACTATCACGATCAACTCTCGTGATAAAAAAAAATTATAATCATTATCCAAACCGTTCAACCAAGCATGAATAAAAAGATGACGATAAGATCGAGATTAGAATGCCTACAAAACAAAGTTAGCATAGTTCTAAATCTACTTGACCCCTCGATAAACTGTAAACAAAAAATAAAACGGCTATGATACCAATTGTTGGAAGCAAAACTATCAAGATCATTATTTTTGTAAACGATTTTTAATAAAAAAAATAACTGGACGGGCAATCGCCGAAATAGACTCCAGATAAAACTTTTGATGTTGAACGATCAAAATAAAAATTCGTGCAACTACAGTTAATTTAAAAGAAAATCTACCTGCAGAGTTTGGCCTGATTAAAACTTATAAACTTTCTTAAGTGAGTATCGTCAATTCCAAACTATCGAGACATGAATTCCGTCAATAATATTCACCATATAATTAATACCGCAATCTAACTCACCGGGAATATAGATCCATATAAGATCGCACCCTCTAATGAATCAAAATAACGAATATTAAATATATGCAAATTAATAATTATTTTATTGATTAAGAACATAAGCACTCTCATAATAACCTTGGGTGTGAATTAATTTATATAGTTAATATAAAATTAATTACCCCAATGTGTCCCGTTCAATACACATAAAGTGTACTAGCACAAAGAGTCAGAACAATAGACGACGCTATTATCTATTTCTCGTAACGAAAATAGGCCTACTAAAACTCTGTACTACAGTTGTACCGATAGTATGTCTATTTTCATCTAACCTATAATCTGGTGGTAAACAAAAACTTATATTCTACAATAATCTAAAATTTGATCTTTTGTGTGCAAGCCGTACTCTACATAGCAGATTAAATACTGTACAGAATAAATGACATCTATGCATAATATTAAAGAAATGATATTACATGCATTACTTATTAAAATTCTCATAGAATAAAAAATTAATTTTATTAAAATAAAATTAAATACTAAAACTAAAATAAATCTATGGTTTTCAGTATACAACCCTAACAGAAGGAGTAGTTGTTGGAAACAAAACTGCCAATATCACTGTCTTTGTAAATAATTTTTCGATAAAAAAAACTAGATGGCCAATCACCAAAACGGGCTTCAAATAAATTTTTTTATGTCAAACGATCAAAATAAAAACCTGTGCAACTACAGTTAATTTAGAAAAATACATTTTTGGTTGATTCTATAACTACGATTTTGGTTCCGAGTTGAACCTCTTGTTAGACGTTCTACTGTATTTTCTTATACGATTCGAAAATGTAGTGTGAGTTACAATCATTCGAGAACTCGTACCAGCAGAACCTGGTGAGCTTTACTCTTGAAGACAAATTATGAATTTGGTTAAGCCTACTCGCATATTTATAGGGCTACAGTAGCGAGCTGTGTAGTAATTATAATAAAAACTTTTAGTATAATCCAGATACGTATCTAACAGTTTCTGTAATTAAGCAAACCTTTTAGCAGTATCTGTAACTATGAAAAATCTTACAGTGATTTTTGTAATTTTCATAAAACACGAAATTATAGTTCACATCACTAAAGTGTTGGAGGCAAGACTGCCAAGATCTTTGTTTTTACAAACGATTAACGAAAAAAAAATTAACTGGATGGGCAATCGCTAAAACGGGATCCAGATAAAATTTTTGATAACGAACGATCTAAATAAAACCCGTGCATTCGAAGTTAATTTACAAGAATACCTTTTTACTGGTCGAATCTTCAGTTACGATTTGAATCCGAGTTGAAGCTCCTGTCAGATCTTCTACTGTATTTCCTTATGCGATTCCTGGATATAGTGTGGGCTATAATCCTCCAAGAACTAGTACTGGCAGAACCAAGACAGCTTTAATCTTAGAAGACAAGTTATAAAACTGGTTCAGCCTATCTGCATATATATAGGGCTACAGTAATGACCTAGAGAGTAATTATGAGTAACACTTCAAGTGGAACACAGATACGTATCAGCGGTTTCTGCTATTAAGCAAATCTCATAGCGGTATCTGTAATTATGGAAAACTAGCAGCATTTTTTTGCAATTTCAATAAAACACTAAATTACAGTTCACACTACTAAAAAGCTATAATTGCACTCTGACCCATAATATCAAGACCATATAGTATTGAGCTCCTGTAATTAAATGCTTACCATTTCTCTCCACGTTAAGATTCCTGATACCCGCCAATTAAATTTAATTACTTATAATTTACTTTAATCGGTATCTTGATATTCCTTAAACCCTTCTGCTTAACTTATTTGACTGTCGAATAAATAAATGCACCTATAGGGTTTGACCCGGTTAAAACTTATAAGCTTCCTTAAAGGGGAATCGTCAATTCTGATATTTTAGGACGGATTCTGTTAATAATTAATAATCGCCATATAAGTAATACCGCTATCCAACTCACCGAGAATATAGACCCATATAAGATTGCAGCCTCTAATGAATCAAAACAACGAATATTAAATATACGCAAATCAATAATTATTTCAAGATTAAGAGGATAAGTACAATTTATAATAATCTTAGGGTATGAATTAATTTATTTAGTTAGTATAAAATTAATTATTTCAAATGTCCCGTTCAATACACATGCTAGCACAGAGAGTCAAAATAATAGACGATGCTATTATCTATTTTCTGTAACCAAGACATGCCTACTAAAATTCTGTATTACAGTCGTACCGATGGTATGCCTATTTTTATCTAAACTGTTAACATAAAACATATATTTTGTAAGAACTTAAAATCTGAACTTCTGTATGTAAGTCGTACTCTACACACCAGATTAAATACTATACAGAATATCGGACTATTGGAGGTAAGACTGCCAAGATCTTTGTTTTTGAAAAACAATTATCGGTAGAAAATTAACTGGACGGGCAAATGCCGAAACAGGCTCCAGATAAAAATTTTTGACGTCGAACGATCAAAATTAAACCTGTGCAACCAAAGTTAATTTAGAAGAATACCTTTTGCAGATCTAATCTTCAATTATTACTTGATTTCGTGTTGAAGCTCCTGTTAGATCTTCTATTGTATTTCTTTATGCGATCCTCGAACGTAGTGTGGGGTACGATCCTCTGAGAACTTGTACCGACAGAACCCCGATATATTTAAGTCTTCAAAGACAAAAATAATATCATAACGATAATTATACATGAACTGTCAATCTCAAACTGGTTCAGCCTACCTGCGTATATATTGAGCTACAGCAAGGACCTGATGAGTAATTATGAGTAAGACTTCCAGTGGAACACAAACACCTACCAGCGATTTCTGCAATTAAAGAAAGACGCATAGC
>JAOTRH010033590.1:0-20821 GCA_034768845.1 Heliamphora exappendiculata
TTCAAGATATATTTGAATATATTTTTTACATGTAAAAAAATGGGGGGGGGGGAGGCGTGGTGGGCACGAGTATAATTCTTTCAAGATATATTTGAATATACTTTTTACATGTAAAAAAATGAGAATTTTGAGGGGCCACGTACCCTCTATTATAACAAATCTTAAAAAATTTTATTTTTTAGAATTAAAATAATCTAAAATTTAAGACAAACAATTATAAAATATAAAAATAATATAAAGAAAGAAAGATGTTACTTGTGAGATTGTGAGGCGTGTTAGACGTTGACCTAAAACTGATATTCTTCTCTACATGAAAGTTCAAACGGAGTGTACTAACTCCAAAGTACAACCCAAGTACTCACAAACATTCCTCGTTTGGTGTTCACGTTCATTAGAAAAATTTAAAACAAGTCATGAATCAAAATTACCCATAAAATAAAATACTCAAATAATATCACAAAACCCTTTTTTCTTTCTTCTCATACTGTCTTTTTTCTCTCACACAAAAACCATGTCATGTTTGGCTATTTGTATAATATCCCAGCATTTGCTAAAAACGTCGCAAAATGAAAATTTCTTGTACTGGTCATTACCGACGTTTTAAATGTGATCGTCATGCAGAACATTACCGACGTTTTAGTAAAAACATCAATAATGACCTATTATTTGCGACGTTTAAGACATTCGTCAATAACCTTTAGCGGCGTTTTTAAACTCAGAATAATTGGCGGCGTTATAAAAATTGTCAGGAAAACTCACGTCGGTGTTTTTCTTTTACCGACGGTTTGTAAACGCCCTTAGTAAACGCCGGTAATGATTCCCGGGGTTTACTAAACATTGGTTATCTTTCCCCACATGGGATTTTCGCCGCGTTTGGAAAAACGCCAGAAAAACGCCGGGAAATTAATTGGTGACGTTTTCATAAGTTTCCCCGACGCTTGAAAAACGCCGGCAATAACTATTTTCTTTGTATTGTCTTTATAGTTCAATTTACTATTTTATATAAACATAACTTATTTCTCATAACTTTACCTATAATCTTTTTACATTCTAGCGTTTATCTCTCTTTATCTTGTGATATAAGTCATCCCTATAAAAGTAATTCTTCAATTAAACATGCCCATAGTAATAAAGAAATAAACATAGCTAAATTTTGTACGAAATTAAATGTTTTTAATAAAAAACTCCATAAATAGTGTATATTATATTGCATATGTTATCGCATATTTACAAGTATGATAAGTTTCATATTAATGCGAAACTCATCGTCATTGTGAGCATTTGATAGTTTATGTAGTATAATATGTATTTTTTGTTTGGATTAAAATTTTAAAATTTTTATTTATTTTTGATCTTTTCTAAATAGTTTTTTGTCATTTGACTAAATATTTTTTACTTTTTAAAATTATATTTGATGAGACGAACAAATTTTTTTAAACAAAATATAAAAGAGTTTACTAAATGCGAAAATAAATAACATATATTTTTATTTATTAACTTATTTAATTATTTTTTCTAAACTTCTTATATATTTTGATTGGCATTATTTTTATTTTTTGGCCTATATTAATAAAAAAAATTATAATATAAAATTTTAATTAAATAATAACTCTTTTATTAAAAATAAAAATAAATAAATAAACTAGAAGGTATTGTCCGTATTGGAATTGATTTCTAATAGCTGATATCAGCTCTATTTAGTGGAGCATTGACCCAAAAAATTAACAATCAAATCCTGAGGAGGATATTTTTTTAGTTTTCAGGGACAATAAAGTAAATAATTAGTAGATTTGTAGGTATCAATTTAATTTATAATGATGTAATTTTTTTATTTTTTTAAAAAATAATTATAAATTTATAATGAAATTAATATTGTTTTTTATTGAATAATAATATTTATATTTTACACATAATGATTTGAAGTGGTTCAATTTTATTATATTTTTATATTTTATTATATAAAAAATAAATTAGTAAAAATTAAATAAAAGTAAAGAAACAAAATAAAGTTGAGATCTCTACTCTATTTAAAGGTTTACTCACCAAAATAATTGATATAAAGTAGTTATTGTATAAAAAAATTAAAAATTTAATTTATTTGTATTAGTAATAAATTCAAAATAGCCTAAATTACACTTAGATCCCTAAATACTTTAAGTATATCACTATTTTCTCTTTTAATTTTTGAAATTACATTTCTATCCATATTAATAAAGACTCGGCTAAATTTCAATTCAATATTTTATTCTAATGTGCAATTATTATAGCTACACTTAATTCTGTTAATTACTTAATTTTGTTAATTATTGTACTATTTATTTTATAAAACTTATTAAGAAGATCATTTATGGTAAAAATTAAATTGCTTGAGTTCTAATATTTACATTATTTGAATATATTTACTTCAAATAAAATATATAATTTATTATTAAAAGTAAGCATACCATTAAAGTCAATATTACAATATAATCCATTTACATGCATCTGATCAATATAATTTTTTATATAAATAATTTTTCTGATATGCATTACAAAATAAATAACTTGAATTATTGAGATCAGTTCTAAATATGTATATTTATCAAGAGTTCGTTAACGTTTTATAATTTTCTGTCTCGTAGTATAAAAGTTATGAGTATAGAACAAACAATAATATTTTTATATTACTGTGAATTTTAATATTATAGGTATAGACTTTAACTTAATTAATAGGGATAGATTTTAACTTAATATGTAATTGTTTGTTATAAATAAAGCTATTTTTATTATCATAATGTTTAAATTATATAATTCATTAAAAAAATTATACATGCAAAAAAATAATATTAATCAGGCATGAATATCTACATTGTTAGGAATATATGATTATAAATCAAATTAATCGTATACTCCTAAAATTACATATATCAACTAAAATAAATATTATAAGATAAAACTTTGCTCGCCGGCTGTGGCCGCCTCACCCCTACAAGGCAGTTCGTCGACGATTTCTTAATTGTGCATAAACACACACACACACACACACACACACACACACACATATGTATATACATATATATTCTTATACACACCTTTTTCTGTTTGTATACATCTTGGTTCCAAAACTATCCAATCCATTATCTATCTTGAACACTCGAAAACGCCATACCAATCTTGTTCAATTCGGTGCGCTCGAGTACTCACAACGCACGCATATTCAACGATGGGGTCGTTAAAGCAAGAAGATGATTTGGAAGCGATGGGGGAAGAATCGAAGGAAGCAATCTTGTACGTTAATGGCGTCCGTCGAGTATTACCTGATGGATTGGCTCACATGACGCTGCTTGAGTATCTCCGAGGTAAAAAGCAAAGAAGAAGAACAAGAAAAGCCTCTCTCTCTAATGTTCAATCTGTGTACGTCGTGTTTGGCTCCTGAGAAAAGCCAAGTAAAAGAAAAGAAAAAGGGAATATAATTTGAAGTGGGTAATAGGCTAGAGGGTTAACTACGATTAGTTATGTATTTTCTTTCCAATTATCCACTATTTCTTTTGTCTCTTTGGTTGTTACTGTGATTTTGTTACGATTTTCACTTCGAATAAACGTGTTTTGGGCTAACTTTTTTTTCCATATATTTGTCTTTAATAAATTTTTTTAGCATTAGTATAAATAAGTATTTTTTAAATTTCTCTCAATGAGCAAGTAGAAAAAGTTAGGAGGTGTTTGTCAAAGCTGCTGCCAGTTGCTTTGGTTTCTTACTACTAATTTTAGTTATATAAATTATAATCTTTTTCAAATACTCACAAACTTTATTACAAATTATAACTATTTTTTTTATATTTCAGCTACAAGTTACAATTTTTACCAAACACCTATAATTTATGTTACAAGCTATAATTTATAAGCTACTAGTTTCAGCAACGCCAAACACCTTCTAAATTTTTTTTGACCAAAACCTAAAACAAGTTCATATAATACGAACAAAAGCCAACTTTGCAGACTTTTTATCCTTTTTTCTTAGTTTTGTTGTCTTTAGTGAACTTTTTTTAAAATTGGCTCCATACGAGCATACATTTTAGATTCCTCTCGTCACAAAGAACAAAAAAAAGTACAAAATTTAAATCAAAATATAAAAAAATTCAAAAAAATAAATTCAAAAAGCTCCAAAAAAAGGCACTAGGCTTTTTAGTCCTAACAGGCTGAGTAAACGCTTAATAGCCATGTATATACAAGTCTTGCACCCTCCCTAGGTGTGAAGGATGCGTTTCACCCAAATGTTTGTATTGTTTGATATTTGACCATGTCGAATATGGGGTCGGATGCGGCCTACGCGATCATGATCATATCGGTTGCTATTTTGGGGTCCAAGTCATAGAGGAGACTTGGGCCATTTTAAGATACCATAGTGTTGTGGATGAGTATAGTGCCAAGTGTTGAATGTTGGTAGGTGAGTGCAGTCGTCAAAAAAGAAAGGGTTATCATCTAGCCAATGTAGATAGAGCAGGATGTCGAGATCTGGATTATGGAGCGATGAATGTTATGATCTTGTGTCCTGCATTGACATGTAAGAGATTAATCATATGTATATTAGCACACTCTCTCTTAACAATTCTCTTTTCAAGAATGAGTTTTGCTCGTGCATTTGTGTAATGACCGACCATCTGCTAGACTAGTAACTTATGAAAATGGATTCATCAACTTGGTGCAAAAGCTTAAGCTTAGTTTGTATTACCAGCCGTTGGTGTTTGAAGACATGCTATCTTAATTTTCCATCCTACATTGATGTGAATTGGTATTAGATTTCCCCTAACTTTAACTACAATGTCCACGTTGTGTAACTTTGTCTAATTGAGAGATGTGAATATCAGGTTATATGTGATCACATAGCCGGCCATAGGCAAACAATGAGTACATTATCCCTAGATGCTTTATTACTCAACCATGTTGTCTCAGAACCCATTTTGGGACCATAATTAGCTCTAATACCACTTGGCACTTGTGATGACCCGCCATCTGGCAGACCAACAACCTGTGGGCATGTTTGCTGTTGCTTTTTAGTACCAACATTTAGCTTCTTTTCTTTCTTTCTCTCTTTCTTTCTTTCTTTTTTTTTACCATTGGAAATTGTTTTGGAGCGTCTGTCATGATTTATGCTTTATGCTTACAGGCTAAAACTTTACAAACCATGATCTTTAAATGTATAATTACTTATTTCGGTTATATGAATTGAGGGCCGTTATTAGGCTTATCTGAACCCAGGGGGTTCGGGTATCTAATTCTGGACTTGGGTCCTTATGAATGAATAGTATTATTTTATGTGTGCGAGTGTGTTGTGGTGCTTCAATAAATTGGTTTTCAAAAATTAAAGTGGGAGATCAAGTGGCGTTTGACCCAATGGTATGGGTGTCACACTCCCAAATAGGAGGTGTGGGGTTCAAGCCTTGCCATGAGCATAGTATGGGAGTGGGTACGTCTGTATTTGTTGATAAAGAAAAAAATTAAAGGGGGAGGAAATCCCGTAGTTTCTTGAAGAGGCTTGTTGACAAAATAAGAGAGGTTGGCCCCCCAATTTTGCCACCTAACCTGTTCCTCTCATTTCCCCCCATTCTCTCTCTCTCTCTCTCTCTCTCCTCCTCTGGTATCTCTCCCTCTTCATTCTTCCTCTACAATATATAACATTTATATGCATATACAAAGTTTCTAATGTTCGGATCTCGTCGAGCCAAAGAATAGGAAGATGTTTTACGCAATGAGAGCTTCAACTTGCACCAATTAGATTTTTGTTTCATCAATTTTGAATATTTTGGTCTATTCTCTTTCCTTCATTTTTCTTGGATTTGAGGTAGGTTTCCTTGATCTTAGTGTAATATGGGTTGGGACGTGACTTATAAAAAAATTGGGTTGGGATGTGTTATGCTTAGTTTGGTTAGGGTCGGATTTTATGATTTTTATGAATAATATGTTAAAATACTTGTATTGAAAAATTACTTGGATCTATGCTTAAATTAGACATATGACATGTTTTAGAGATGTCATGTAAATTTAATTTCAGTTTTGTTGAAAAAATGCATGAGGTCGGGTTTATGAGAATTTTGGAAAATATTATGTATATTGTGTAAATTGTGAAATTGGATGTGTTATTATATGTTTGATAGCATTTAAATGCATATGATTAATATGTATTTAACTGTAAATTGGGAATTTTAGGAATAATACATTTGAAATTGAAAAACTTGTGGAATGCCTTGTTTGAGAATAGTATTTAATAAGAAAACTATATTTTGGAAAAAAAACGAAATTTTCGTGTAAGTTGATTATCGAAAATTGTGTTTTCCTTTGGGTCTTGACTTGATGGGGTCAAGGACTAGATGTGTGTGTGGATTGATTTTGAATAATTTGGGGTCGCGTCACCAGGGAACAAGCTGGGCCTATTCCCATTGGTGAAAAGTCGTGGGATTGGGGGATCTCACCCATCAGTTAGTAACTGAAAAGTGACAATTGTTTTTTGGGCTTGAGTATGGTGAAGCTACGGGTGTGTGTAGCGGTGAGCAACTTGTTTGATTTTCGGGCGTAAGCTACAACAAAGTTTCGGGTGTTGAGATTGGTGTGGAAAACAAGTGTGTATGGATTTGAACCTTGAGATAAAAAAGGTGTGTGTTGAGTGTATGCGTGTGTGCGAGAGTGAGTAGTATAAACTTGGTTTTGAAAGAGGTAATGTGTTTTGAAACTAAAAGATAAACTTGAAACTGTTTACTTTGGCACTGCATCTATGGCAGTGGTATGCCCCAACATGCATACATTCCATGCCATATTATTTATTTGCATCGTTTCCTACTAGGCTGTTTTGATCATGGCTGCACTTGTGGGCCTAAGGCCATGAACTACTCATTTATGTGATAAGGCCATAAGGTGAAGTACATTATTTTGGGAACTTGTAAGATTGATAGGAGTATGCTAGAAAAACATTGGAAATGCCATTTTGTGTTTGGTATCAAAGTATCATGCTTGCACTTGTGGGCCTAAGGCCATGAACTACTCATTTACGTGATAAGGCCATAAGGCGAAGTACATTATTTTGGGAACTTGTAAGATTGATAGGAGCATGCTGGAAAAACATTGGAATTTCCATTTTGTGTTTTGGTATCAATGTATCATGCTTGTAATGAGCATTCTAGGAACATGTATATTTTCTTTTATTTGGAGCATTTTATTTTTTGAATTGCTGTGAGGAGTTTGGAGAGACGGTATAGATCATTCTGTATTTTACAGGCATAGTGCAATTGCAAAGATATTGTGGATTGTGTATGTAGATGACATTGTAATTACATGTGATGACAATAGTGGTATCCAAAAGTTGAAATCATTCTTGCAGGACAAGTTTTATACAAGAGATTTGGGTCAGTTGAGATATTTTTTGGGCATTGAAGTGGCTAGGTCACATCATGGGATTTCTCTAACTTAAAGAAAATATGTTCTCGATTTGTTGGGTTAAACAGGAATGCGAAGGTCAAAACCTATAGATACTCATATGAATCCTAACACTAAATTAGTAGTTGATCAGGGTGAGTTGCTAGAGGATCTAGGACAATATCGACGATTGGTTGAAAAGATGAATTATCTAACTGTTACCATCCCAAATATTTCTTTTTCCGTAAGTGTGGTTAGTCAATTTCTAGATGCTTCACGGATTGGTCATTGGGATGCTATTGTATGCATTTTGAGGTATCTCAAAAGTGCTCCAAGTCGGGGTTTGTTATACTAGATTCATGGACATACTCAGATTGAAGGCTATATAGATGCAGATTTCTCTAGATTTTCTTATGATAGAAGGTCAACTATCAGTTACTGTATATTTGTTAGAGGCAATTTGGTGTCATGGAAGAGTAAAAAGAAGACAGCAGTTACCAGATCAAGTGCCAAGTCAGAATATAGAGCTATGGCTCATACTACTTGTAAATTGATTTGGATGAAACATGCATTAGAAGAATTTTGGTTTGATCATTCTTGTCCTATGAATTTGTTGTGTGATAATCAAATTGCAGTTCACATTGCATATAATCCTTTGTTTTATGAAAACATAGCGAAGTTGATTGTCATTTTATTCAGGATACGATAATACAAAGGGCGATTTGTACAAATCATGTTAAGTCCATGGATCAATTGATATTTACTAAGTCTTTGTGTGGTTCCCAAGTGAAATACATTTGTAGTAAGTTAGGCACATATGATATGTATGAACCAGCTTAAGGGGAAGTGTTGAGGGTTGTTTATGTCATTGTATAATCTCCTTATTGAATATAAATAGTTAAAGGAGCTAACCCCGGGGGTTAAGCTTTCTCATTCTTCTTATCTGTTCTCTTTTACATTAACACTTTCAATTAACAAAAAACTGAAAAAGTACCAGAATTGTAATAAATCCATACGCGTGACTAATGCTTTTTGTTGTGGGACATATGAGAATGATTTAATTTTAGGACCGGTCTTTCTTGATCATCAACTTGGAGTTCTAGTTGTTTCATATTGACTTCTTATCCTATCTTTCCTTCTTTCTTTATTGTTATTATTATTGATTTCCCTAGTAGTTAATCATAGTTTGCATGCTTCTTGTAAACCTTTTGTGGTGTATTCAAACAAGCACATATGTCTATCCTTTATATTTAATGCTTCTACATTGATTCCTCTTTATGTGATGAAAAATGGTTTCTTATGTCCTTTTACTTGAAGCAGGTGAAGATACATGCATACCCACATTATTTTGAAATGCTAGCGTGATGTAATTATTTTTTTTCTCTTCGTAATAAAGATGTAGGTCTGACGGGGACAAAGCTGGGTTGTGGTGAAGGTGGTTGCGGGGCTTGTACTGTGATGATTTCTTATTTCGACCAAAACTTGAAGAAATGTGTGTATGTCTCTTCTCTTTTCTGTTTCATATTAGTTATATGTCTTATTTTTTTTCTTCCCTTCAGCTGCTCGAGTATGTTGTATTCATTCTTATTCAGTACTTTCAAAAAGTCTGCTGTCTCTTTCTAAGTCAATTGTTGTGGTGGAGGACTGGAGGCACTTCCACTTTTCCTTTTCCTCTTCTCTGCCTTTCCACTTCTTCTGAGATGCTACATCTCCCAGATTGAGTCACTCCTCCTTATTTGTCAACTTACTTCTCACCTTCTTTTGAAACTTGGACTGGTTGATAAGTACAGGAATCTGGTGAGTGTTAGTGATAGGCATCTGAACTATGCTTGGTATAGCAATTCTGGAAGCGGGAGGTAATGCAATTCTTGCTGGTGGTTCCGCCGGCTATTGTTTGTAATTAGTTATTTGGACAAAGAAAGCTTGAATATGCTAGGTGATGTGACAGATTCCAAACATTATATTTCTTAATTAATTCCTCGGAAAATAAGCTTGTTTTATTGCATTTTCCTCGGTGATTCTTTAATAGCACTTTGGCTTTGGTCAACCATGGCTTGAGATACAAGGGAATGTTTAACACTAAAAATCAATGACTTTTGCTGCATCATTGTTCCCCGTATGTGTTTGTGTATACACTATACGGAGGAGATTCCAAACATTGTGTTTGTGTATGCTACGTGACGTGACAGATTCCAAACATTGTATTCCTTAATTAATTCCTCGGAAAATAAGCTTGTTTTATTGCATTTTCCTCGGTGATTCTTTAATAGTACTTGGGCATTGGTCAACCATGGCATGAGATACAAGAGAATGTTTAACACTAAAAATCAATGACTTTTTCTGCATCATTGTTCCATGTATGTGTCTGTGTATACACTACACATTAGGTTTTGGAAGTAAAAACTAAATAAAGAAAAAATGGATAAAAAAACTTGTGCCAGAGAAGTAATGAGAACAGGAAAAAGAAAAAGATTAAATAGAAGAATGCTCAAGGACTTATTATCCAGAATCACTAAAGTAGATTGCTCAACAATTACATTAAATAACCTGCAGTTCTTCTAACTCAATTCACTGTACAAACTGAATCTGTGAGTACGTGTAGCCGTGGGCTTCTGGCTTCTTCTGCTTGGAACGATACTCAAAAGCTGGAAGCTTAAATAACTAGCCATGCTAACTGCATCTTTTAAAATTATTGTAGAACTATTAAGTACTATGTATAAATCGTAAAAGCATTTTACTTAAAATCAAGAATCATGCACCACCATTACAATCCACGCTCTATGAATAGTAAATAACCAGATTACTCTAAACGTAATAAAAGGAAACTGCACCAGCAGGAAACAAACCTATAATAAACATATTGCCAAGACTAATCTTCAAAATTACATTCAATTGTACAAAGATAAGATGGTAAAACGTCTCAATTATGCTCTTTGTCAGGTTTTCCCTCATGTTATCATGCTTTGCATAACAGTATGCTCCTTTTTCTGATAAGTAAGAATAATTTTATTAAACTGCCGAAAAGTGCAAACATGTACATACAGATTATACAAAAGCCAAACAGAAAAACCCTATACCGATGTCCCTATACATCTGGGATATGCAAATCTCCAAAAAAAATCTATAAAAGAATCCAAGCTAACGGGATAATCTCCATAAAGCCAAAAAAAGATAATGAAAGCAATGCCTCTTCAATGAAGGAATGGATTATCCAATGCCCACCAAAAATCTACAGTTACCTCTCTCTCCAAATGCATGATATAATGCAGAGAGGCATCATGTTTCAATCCTTTTTTTTGTTCATGCTCGGGCATCCCATGCACCAATAGTCAAAAGTTCCTTTATCAATCTAGGTGTCACTCGACCCTAGAAGCAGATAGAATCAAATTTCAGCCCCCGGACGATGAAACATGTGGCTTACCGCAAAGTAGCACCAATCCATTAGGATCTGACCCCTTCTTCTCAAGTTGTCAATGGTTAGGATAGCTTTCTTAGCGGCATTCCAAGAAAAAAATGCCACTTTGGGGGGAGCCATGAAACACTACATGCCTTTCCAATGTAAGCTACAAACCCTTGCGCCAACTAGATCCCTATAGAAGGACGCACTGAATACTAGCCATTAGAGGCATCAAGCCACACCATAGAATACTTTACATCCGTTGGGACAAAATAACCAAGAAGGAAACCAAGAAAATACACCACTGAACTAAGTTCACAGTCTTGCCTCGATCTTCTAAACAATGGACCCCAAACCTGTACACCATGATCCACATTTCAATAGTGTGTCACAAGAGCCTCCAAATCCACCACAATGGTAAACAAATTTGAAAATTTCCTGAAAAGGTTGTGCCCACACCAAGTGTATGCTTTTTTTAATTTTTTAAGTTCACATTCTGACATCCATTTTACTTCCAATATGCAGTGAGTCTCAAAATTATGTTGATGCTTCCTTGAATTCTACCTTTTTAAGTTTGCTTTCCATTTTGTTGTATGATGTGTATTTCATAGTGATACGTGTAAAAAATTGTTGTGTATTGGATATTTGTTTTATAAAGATATACTACTTAGTATCTATTGTCTTCTTGTTTTTTATTGTTGCTTTTTTTTGTAAGGCATAAGCTCAGATGCTACCACCTTCAAAAATTGTTTTAATTTTGGATACTTTCATAGGCATTATGCCATCAATGCATGCTTGGCTCCTTTGTATTCCGTGGAAGGGATGCATGTAATTACAGTGGAAGGAGTTGGGAACCATAGACGTGGTCTGCATCCAGTTCAGGTATTGTGGTTTGTCACTCATTTTCTCAATAGTTGTTATTCTCTTGTTTGTTACATTTTTTGGGTTGCCATACATGTTCTCATGATAGTACCCTCTCTCTCTCTCTCTCTCTCTCTCTCTCTCTCTCTCTTTATATAATTCAAAGGGTCTTAGGTTATGAAATATATCTCATCCCTGTGGTTAAGTGGAACACTTTTGAATTACCATTGTGTCACCTCATTTGTTGCACTCTTTATTTGTGAATACTGGGCTACTAGTTGCCACCTTTAAATGAGAGCAACTCTTGAGTTCTGCAATTCTTTTGTCGAAAAGAATGAAATTTACCCCTTTTATTGGATCTTTTGAGTTTTACCTGTGTTCTTCATTATGTGACTATAGTAAGTAAGCTTACATAGCTACCAAGTGGCCTTTGGTCCAATAGTATGGGTGTTAGTCTCCTGAGAGATCACCATCACGTGAACCACCACATGTGCCAGGACTACCATGAGCACCATTAGGAATAGTGCCACAATTAGCACCACTGGAAACTAAAGCCGAAGACTTGAAAATATGGATCGAAGAACGAGAACCTCCTGGCGATTGGCCCAAAGTGGAACTTAATAACTGAGAATATGAATTAGCGGTTGTGGATAATATCTCACTAGTCAAAATATGTGTTTTAAACCCTCGTAACTCCGGATCCAAATCAGATAAGAGAGATGTGACCATAAAATTCTTCCAATGACGTCTCTGTTGTAGCAAATCCAAGGTAAAAGGACAATGTCGCAATAACGGATCTTAGGGACTCTTCAAATTGCTATAATATTCAGTGAGAGACTTACTAGACTGTCTAGTGATAAAAATTTGCTCATAAAGTTCATAAACCCATGAGATATTAATTTGATTTGAGAAAAAATCAGCAAGAGAATTCGAAATCTTCTTTGATGTTTCACAAAATTCCATGGAAGTAACAATATAAGGTTCTAAACTATGCCACACAACCAACCCATAACACTAGAATCTATACTTTCCTAATATGAAAATTTAGAATCGTCTACAGGAGAAGCATCGGTGATGAAACTCATTCGCTTTTGCCCTTGAGGGATACTTTAAATGCGTGAGCCCATGAAATGTAATTAAATCCATTGAGGCACTTAGATGTAACACCTCGGGGCATGTTATCTTTTTTCATAACTAATTTTTCCTCAGTCATGTCCAAAATAACTAAAGAAACCAAAGATAGAACGAAAGGAAAATAAGACAAAACAAGGTAGCAACTAGACTGACCACAATAAGGCCACCAAAACCAAAGGATAAACCAAAGCTTAATCCTACTAGGATGCAATGAAGCACGAGCAACAGAACCGAGGGCAAACGAAGATGAAGCAAAAAAGAAAACCATGATGCGAAAAGCCTTGAAACGAAAAAGGGAAGAACAGTGCCGTCGACTGAGCTGAAGCAAAATCAAGTAACCAAACTGACTTAAAACACACAAATCAACTCCAAGGGTGATACATACCAGTAGTTTCCGAACCTCTAAGACAGATTTGAATCAACAAAAACATCGAAGGTGGTGTACATGAAGAGATCGAAAAGTTAATGGGGTGTCAATGGAAAATATCGACGGGTCTTCAAACAACACCATTTGTTTTATAAAGAAAAAATACAATCAAGTAGAGGAGATCGAGATGAGTCGATCGGCTTAATTGACAACGACAAGCATCCATTCAAATGCTAGCGTTAGCCCAACGACGTAGTTGCTCGCTAATAGATGCCCGATTATCATAGTTATTTATCGGACACGATCTTTTACTCTGACAAGTTAAAGTGAATAGTTTGAGAATTTAGAGTTAAGGAGGAGGAGGAGGAAGAGAATGAATGTAGGGTTTTTTGGGACTTA
Organism: Heliamphora exappendiculata; assembly: GCA_034768845.1. Lineage (NCBI taxonomy): Eukaryota > Viridiplantae > Streptophyta > Magnoliopsida > Ericales > Sarraceniaceae > Heliamphora > Heliamphora exappendiculata. Next base: position 13,542 of record JAOTRH010033590.1, read on the forward strand.
ATTTGTTTCCTCCCTTTCACATCTACTTATATAAAATACACCATGACATGTATTACAATAATACCCTTGATGAGAAGAAAATAATAAATAAAAATAAAATATTCTTAACTCCCTTAATTGTTGGATTTATTAATTAATCATGTTCCTATGCCTAGAATGCTTTTAAGCTTTTTATTGAATTTTGTTCGCTATTTCTTATTTTTAAACTCCTTGTAGATTGCTTATGATTAATTTTATATTTTATGTAAACAAAAATAGAAATAAAATTCAATCCCAAAGGTAAAATACTTGGCTACATGGTGGGTAAAATGCCTCGCTTTGCTCATTTAACTTTGGGCCTTTCCTATTATATTTTTCTTTAGTTTTTCTTTTTGCCATGTGTGTTCGTATGTTAGAAATTGCTCATTGCATACTTGTATATGTCAAGCACATGCACTGCACTCATTTTCGGAAATATTTAAAGATCTATATTGGGTGTGCAAATTGTGCTTCCAAAAATGCCGAACACCACCATCATCATCATTGTCGTCGTCATCATCATTATTAATAACAGAGACACCACACGGCTAGTATTCGGGATGGTTTGAGAAATGTCAAGCTTAAGTGTCCAAAAATAATTTATTTTTAAATAGGACAAGCTGACGAAGTGTCAGATGTGATAGTGTGTGAGAAGTGTCAGTTCCTGGCAAGGGTATAAATCCACTCTAGAAGTATCCATGCTAACTTAGAATGGGGTGAAAGTCCTTAAAATTGATAGAAGAAAGGAGTAGTATAAATTTCGATTGAGTTGCTTATAAAATCACTAAGGCATCGTAGTAGCAATGGTTTGATTTTGTCCCTAATCCCGAAGAAGTATTCGTTGCTGGAAATTATTTCTCAAAAGTGCATAAAATTGATAGAAGAAAGGAGTAGTATAAATTTCGATTGAGTTTCTTATAAAATCAATGGTTTGATTTTATCCCTATTCCAGAAGAAGTATTTGTTGCTGGAAATTATTTCTCAAAAGTTGTTTGTATTGATAGACTTAATGCAAGATGCATAACTAATATCCGGGTCTATGCTGCTAGTGCTTGGAATCACTTTTGGAAATTAAGACTTTCACTTCAACTATTGAAACTCAGTTAAATTAGGTGTGAACACCTAAAAAGGCAGCTTGATAGCCTATGATGAACATTAGTGCCCTTAAGTTGCTCCAAATGTTCTGAAAGTATCTTGTTCGTTGGCTGTGCATCAATATCCATCTGGAAGATGTTCTTGAATGTGCAGAATATTTTGATACCACACTTTGATTATAGCTTGGTCAATGATGTTGTGGTTGTTTTGGGTGCTATCAACAGTAGTTTTACCGTTTAAATTAATTTAGTCATGCTAGGTGTGAAGAATCGAGGGGAAACTGGCTTTGGCTTGTACATTTACATTTAATGGTTGGAAATAGTGTAAAGACAGATGTATGTGCCTGTTATTGGCTTTAATGTGTAAAAAATTAGGACCTAGCAATATTCATTAGTGTAAAGACATCTTGATTTGACTACGCCATAAGTGTGACCTTTATTGCCTATATCTGAAAATTCTAATATTCCGAAGTGCCCCTGAACCATCAACATGAAAACATAAAATCGACTAATTAACATCATACTAATGCAAAAGTAACATGGAATAAGACTACAATACTTAGCAATATTATGAAAAGTCCAAGTGGACCCTACATCATCCAATGCATACCCTATTAAAGGGTCGATCCTTTTGAGCATCTCGTATATGCTTCTTGTGAAGAAAAAAAAGAAAAAATGTCAATTGCCTGCTCAATTTGGTGAAATTGGAACCTAAATTTGAAACTAGTTTACCTCAAACTTGAATGGTCCTAATTGAGAAATGATAATCTTAATACATTTTTAAATGGAAGAAAGTATCTCCTAATATTCGCATTTAAGCATGTTAAATTTATTAATTATTACTGTTATAGTCTTTTTTTTATGTATCAAGGGTATTTATGTCATTGTGTAGTATGCTCATTTAATATAAATAGATGTTAGGGAGAGAGGACTGATTATGTTCTCAAAACCTTAATTTCTTTTCATCGTCTTCTTCTTATGCTAAAACCCTAAAGCTACTTTCTTTATATTTTCACTTAGTATCAGAGAATTGATCTAACCCTAGAACTGTTTCTATTATTTCGAAATGCACAGTGAGGTAGAAACGGCGTGCTAACGTCATCTTCTGTATGTTGACGTTAGCATGACACCGGCGACTGTATGGACCTTGAAGGTCAGTGAAACCCTTGCTCGAAGCCCTTGAAGGTCGTGACCAGATCTTTGTAGCCTTGAATCCCTCCTTGAAGGTCGGCAAAACCCTAGCCTTTGAAGGTCGGCGACCCTGGCTCTACCTTTTTTGAAACCCTAGTTTAGTCATGAAGTCCCGAATAGCCTTCGGTGTGTTTCGATCATCCTGATCGATCCTATCGGTGCCGACTCTACTCCATTAGTGTCGAAACATCATGTTTGGTCCGATTTGGGCTTGATTTGGTGGTCATCCAGATCCGTGTGCGTTTCATAATCCTCTTCAGTTGGCGACCAATGGGGGGAATCTCTGATTTTACCTCGTCTTATGTCATTGCCCTCGTCTCGCCCCTTACAGTTTTATCAGCGCTCTCGTGATCAGCCCATTGTTTTTTTGGTCTGACCCCAGCATCTTCTTTGTCGGAGGCTTCTGCTTTGCCCCGTCCTCTCGTGGTGATGACTTACCAATTGCATTATACTTGTTCTTAATATCCTGTTGCTCATTATGTCTGCTATACTCGTATCTCTTCTTGCTTTCTTTCCTTTGCTACTGTCTTGTCTGCTGTTTCTCTTCCCACTTCTCATCGAGAGGCTCTGTCTGTATCTGGCTGGTAGCAAGCTATGGATGAGGAAATGAGTGCCCTTAATCAGAATCGCACTTGGGAGCTTACTCCTCTTCCTCTCGGCAAACAAACTGTTGGTTGTCGTTGAGTATATACCATCAAATATCTTTTTGATGGATCCATCGAACGTCTAAAGGCTCGCCTCGTGGCCAAAGGCTATACTCAAACCTATGGAGTTGGTTATTTGGAGACCTTTTCACCGTGGCTCGCCTTAATTCTGTTCGCATTCCCCTCTCCATTGCTGTTAGTTGTTCTTGACCTTTATATCAAGTTGATATTAAGAACGTATTTCTTCACGGTGATCTACAAGAAGTCTGTATGGCTCAACGACCTGGCTATGTTGTGCTTAGTAGTGAGAATCTTGTTTGTTGCTTACGCAAGGTTTTATATGGTCTGAAGCAATCTTCTTGTGTTTGGTTTGATTGGTTCAGTTCAGTTATGTTGTCTTTGAGTATGGTTTTCGGCGTTCCTCATCTGATCAATCAGTATTTGTTTGTCATTCTGTGGCTGGTACTATTGTGTTGATTATTTTTGTTGATGACATTGTTATCTTCGGCGATGAATCGGTTGGCATTGCTACTTTAAAATAGTATTTGGCTCATCAATTTCATACCAAGGACTTGGGCCTACTTTGTTACTTTCTTGGGATTGAGATTGCCCGTTCCTCTCGCGGCATCTTTTTATCCCAACGCAAGTTTGTCTTTGACCTTCTTTCTGAGACTGGCTTCCTTGGTGCTCGTCCGGTTAATACTCCTATGGATTCCACTGTCAAGCTTGATGCTAAGTCTGGAGCTCTCTTTTCTGGCATTGGTCGCTATTGTCGCTTGGTTGGTAAATTCATTTATCTTACGGTTATTTGCCCCGACATTACATATGCTGGTAGGGTAGTTAGTTAATTTATGCATTCTCCTCGTCAGCCTCATTTTGATGCTGTTTGTTGTATCTTGTGGTATTTGAAGAGTGCTCCTGGTCGCGGCTTATTATATCGGCCTGCGGCAATTTTGTCTATTGTTGGCTTTAGTGATGCTGATTGGGTTGGTACTTGTTTTTATCGGCGGTCGACATCGGGATACTGTACTTTTGTTGGTGGCTATTTTGTCATTTGACAGAGTAAAAAGCAATATGTGGTTGCTCGCTCTATTGCTGAAACTGAGTATCGTGATATAGCTCACACTGCCTTTGAGCTATTGTGGGTTCGCTCTCTCCTGCTTGATTTTGGGCTTACTCCTCATGTCTCAATGCAAATGTTTTGTGATAACCAGGCTGCGATTTTTATTGCAAATAATCATGTCTTTCATGAGCAGACTGAACATATTGCGGTTCATTGTCACTTCATTTGGGATTTGTTGCTACAAAAATGGATTATCACTCCATAAATTCGTTCGGGCGATCAGATTGGCGATTTCTTCACCAAATCTTTGCCTCGTTCGTGTTTTTTTCATTTGTCTTTCAAGTTGGGCGTATTTAACCTATGTGTTCCAACTTGAGGGGGAGTGCTAGAGTCTTTCTTTTCTGTATTAAGGGTATTTGTATTATTGTGTAGTATGCTCATTTAATATAAATAGATATCAGGGAGAAGGGATTGGATATGTTCCCAAAACCTTAATTTCTTTTCATCATCTTCTCTTTCTCCAAAAACTCTAAAGCTACTTTCTTTACACTTTCACTATTACCATACAAAAGTTACTGTAGCTATTGGTTAAAAAGCATCCATCTTCTATGGCTCCTGTAGTGATTACCTTCCAGGAAAGGGAGCAATGGAATACACTCTTGTCGTAGCCTAAGCGGTAGATTCTCGTGCTACATTATAATATCGTGAGCGATGGAATACACTACCGTAGTAGTTGAAATGGCAGATTCTCTTGCTACTTTACAATACCGTGCTCCTTATACAGGAGCAGCTTTGGGTGAATATTTTATTTACCATGAACAACATACTTTAATAATTTATGATGATCCTTCCAAACAAGCACAAGCTTATTTCCAAATGTCGGGGCATGTGGATATGGTCCATGCACCAAACTTTCCATCAATCTCATAATTTCGAATACTATAATTTTAATTGGCTTTTCTAGTGATATTGAGAAAGTGCGTGCTTATTACTTTCTAAGTGGTCTGAATATGGATGTGGTCGTATTCGAGTTAAGGTCTTCGGATGAGATCCTTTCCCAACTTTGTGATGGGCTTTTGAGCTACAATACCACGGTCCATGGCTCATGCACTCAATAAGGATTGCTGCTTTAGCCTTTGCATCTACTCAATGGGATGACAAACCATAAGTGTGGTGACGACGGTTGCATGGAGGATGGTGATCTGTTATAGTATGTTTACCATGAAAGAAATCAGCATAATATAGGGTATTGCTGAAATTGAATATTGCCCCACTTGGGGGCATGGTAGTGGCTGGAGTGGCACTATACGTATGTTCTTGTGCTTACATGTCTGGGATTTTTACATGGCTGGAGTAGCCTTTGCACCTACTCAATGCGATGACAAACAATAAGTGTGGGGACGACGGTTGCATGGAGGATGGTGATCTGTTATAGTATGATTACCATGAAAGAAATCAGAATAATATAGAGTATTGCTGAAATTGAATACTGCCCCACTTAGGGGCATGGTAGTGGCTGGAGTGGCTGTGGCGCTATACGTATGTTCTTCTGCTTACATGTCTGGGACATTTACGGGTATGGGACCTCTTTCCTAGGATGAGATGGTAAACACTCGAGCATCTGTTCGCCTGACTTGATATTCTTCTACCACATCTACTCCTGCCTCCTCTTCCAACCATTCTTACAGCTATCTTAGCTAGGGCACTTAGTGCCTCTCATTTCTTCTTTTGCTCCTAAGATAATAAATTCTGGAGCTGCTGAATGTCAGGCTCTTCCATTCTCTTCTACTCATTGTACTTGCTCTATTAGTGACAAAGTAAGGGTAGCTAATGCTCTCTGTCTTCTGTGTCAAAAAAAGATTTTCTGATTCTAAATCTCTTCATTTATCATCCGTGATTCTATCAGGGTTTTCAATCGCGGTATCGGCTGAGTAACGGTAGGGGTCGCGTGTAACAAGTATCGGAAGAATCGGTCAGTTTGTAATAAGAATCGGTAACCGCATTCGTGTTTTTTTTTCAAGTGTTAGCAGATGACATAAACTTACCGATAAGTATATTCTAAACTTATTTACTACAAATTGAACGTTTTTTATTATTTTTAATTAACATTTTGACACCTAAAACATATTTTTAATTAATATTACTTAACATATAATTACTTGCAACTTTCATAAAGTTAAATAATTAATATTATTTAACTAAATAATAAATATTAATTATAAATTTTAGATAATTATAATTAAATAACAATTACTAAACATATAACTACTCATAGTTATTCCATAATGCTAAATAATTAATACTGTTTAACTAAAATTAAATGTATTGCTTGAATTGTGCACTTGTAATGCTTGGAATTGTGATCTTGCGGTGCTTGGAATTGTGCTATCTAATGATTCATATTTTGAGAGAACCTCCAAATACACGGACATTTATGCTAACTACACCCATTGAATGCATTAACAAACTTGTATATCATGCGTAAATACTTGTACAAGTGGGTGGGTCATCAGTAATTCATGTCTATTTAGAAGCTCCCATATTTTGAATCAAAATTAAACAAAAGCGTCAGTACTATACTAGATCTAATAAGTAGCCCCTCTGAAATTGATGATCGCCCTTCGCCATAGGGTGACTATCAATTTTAAATTGAAGACAATCGCAAACAAAATCAATTTCGCAAGCTATAATCAATTTCCAAATCAATTTCTCAAGATCAGTTTCAAATGAAAAATTAATACCCAGGATTGAATGCTCGTATTAACCCAAATGGAAGACCCAAATTCATAATAATCGAAACAGGTTCAACCAAATTGAAGGTCCAACGACCCAAATCAAAACTTCTTCAGCCAACTTAAAGTTTCTTGATGCCATATCAAACTCCCTCACCCTAACTTTGAAAATGAAGATAGAGTTTTAGAGAGGAAAGCGTAGTCAAGTTGTTGGATTATCTCGGGTCACGTACGGGAGTATCAGCCGATATGGATTGATACGGCACTGATATCATATCGGGCGATACGTATTGATCGTATTGGGCAATACGTATTGACTGTATCGGTCGATACTCTAGAAATTTTTTACAACTCTAATACCAGAGTATGTATCTGAATCATATGCATGGGATACCATTATATAACAGTATCAGTGATATTTAAAACCATGGATTCTATACTTTCGTCTAATCTGCTCTTTGTGAGCACATGGTGATCTATGCGCTTTGGATGTTGCATGTGTTAGGTGTGTCGAACCTAGTTTTTGTTTTTTTTGGGG
>JAOTRH010033601.1:0-20821 GCA_034768845.1 Heliamphora exappendiculata
CATCTCCTACTGCAACTGCTGTTACCTTTGTATTATTGCCCATATGCAGGTAAATCTCTCAATCACTAAGTTGTCGGATTTCTTGGAACCCCTGCAATGAATTACAGACATGATTAGTGGCTCCTGTATCTACACACCAGGTACCGATAGATAATACCGCTAAACATGTTTCCACAATCAGTGAACAGAAACTGGACATAGCTTTTTTCAGTGCCGGGTCAGGTTGCAGTGAAAACATCTTCCTTTTGGCTTTTTTCAAACCAGTCCGTGGCCCACTAACTACCCTGGAAAATGTGTCTCCCTATTTATGAGCATTTTTCGGCCCTGAAGAAGAATATTTTTCTGAAATAGACACACTTTCTGGTATAGAATGAATACCATTTGTAGTTAAAACTATGTCTGAGTTATATTTTCAGTCAACAAAATTTGATCCCATAAGTTTTTTTTCTTTGAGTATTGAAGCAAGTTGGTTGAAATTTATTTTAATCTTGAGAATCATATAATTAAATAAAACCGTTAATTATGATGACCAAAATTTTGAATTTATTTTAATTTGGTTCCCTCTACTATTTTAAAATTAATTCGCCAGCAGCCTGGTAACTCAAGAATAGCATGCCACGATGGGTGGACGTCTACTATCATTCATAAGATCAGACAGACCAATTTCTTTTAATTTTACTATTTAAGAAACTGACCATGCCAATTAAAATTAAATAGCTGACATACCTTCGGTCCAGCATATAATAGCAGTGACTCAGATGGAGAGGATACTATTATATACAGCTAAGTGTTAACCATATCTTAATCCCAAATTAATCGCTTCGTAATGAACCTTTTAGATGGAGAAGTGATTTACACTAACAATTATCCTGAATTATTCCTAAAGGAGGTTTGTACTGGCGATACATCAATTAATCTGTCCGATTGGGAGGAAGGCCTTACTGCCAACACGCATGGTTTAATTGTATCGCCTACAAACTGGTGATAGAGACCGCGTGATTTATCTGTAAATAAATTTCCTCTCCCACTTAGATTTTTAAAATATTTTTTAGGATTATAAAAATTCGTTTAATTAAAATAAATTTATTAATTTCAAAAGTCACACGATATGAAAGAATCAAATATCTTTCTGTGTACAAAATTTCAAAAATTCTGGTTTATCAAACAATCTTTCGAAAGTCACACGATCTGAAAGAATCAAATATGTTTTCGTGTTTAAATGCGTAACAAATAAAATTTAATAAATGCACAGTTTTTCCTCCAGTTTTTCAGCTAAGGTAGTGATTAAAGGTATTTATTTATTTTATTTTTCGTTCCACATTTTTTTGAAAAATAATAATTTATTTCGATTAAATATTTTTTTATTTAATTAATTCAAAATTCAGAATTCATTCCCACGTTTTTTCAAGATATCTGATTTTAAAAAAATCATCTTAAACGTGATATTTTGTAAAAAATAAAATATTTAAATTTTTTTCATTTAATTAATTAATTAATTAAAAAAACTTAATTTTATTTTTCATTACAAAATATTTTAATTAAAACTGAATATTCGAATTAATTAAATTAATAAAATAAATCAAATCAATATTTATCATTTATGCAATTAATATATAAAAATAAATTAAATACAAGATAAATATAAATTTTAATTTTATGATCTAATTAAACTCCTGTTTTGAAGATAAACTAGAAGAGTTCAATTTTCATTAATTTCCTGTATCCCGATGAGATGGTTATTTGATTTTATCAGAGTTATTTGATTCCCAATTGTTTCGGAAACCAGCCCTTTGATTGCCGAAAATTGCTTCACTGGTTCCATTAGAAACCGGCGCCACGTTTGGCTTGTCGTGCGCCTGCTGTTCAATCTTTTGGAATCCGGCGGTTTTCTCCATGCTTGGAAAACCGCTCACTGTTGGAATTGCTGTGTTTGGCGTCTCTTGCGTTTGCACCATAGGCTGTGCTGGAATATGCTTCAAACAGTGCCTTTTGGAATTATTGCAAACCGCTTGGAATATTGCTGTTATTGGTGAACTTCGGTTGCTTTGAGAAATGACTGCTGTGGCTGATTTGGAAGCGCCTCAGTTGTGAGAAAGTTGCACTGTTTGCGGTTTTTAAAAAAAAAAAACTGATTTGCTTTGGAAATTAATTGCTGCGGCTTCACTGGGCAATTGCTGCTGTGTAATTGCTTTGAATGTATTGAAGCACAAATCCCAAGCATCCATTAAAGAAGAAAAACCCAAGCATCCATCCAATTGTTGAGTTGGCGCCTGGATGGAATTGCCGCAGCCTTTTTGAGACTTTGCCGATTTTTGTTGTGCCGCTGGCGGCTTGCTGCGGTTTTCTTTTCATCCTCTATTTTTTTTTATTTAATCAGAAATAAATTCTGGAGAAGAAAAAAAATATTACAAACCAATAAAAAAAAATTATTCGCCGGTTGCCACCGCTAACCACCGCCAACCACCGCCAGTTCTTCCATATCTATTTTTATTTTTTATTTCTAATAAATTAGAAAAAAAAAACTTAAAGAACATTACAAAATTACATCAAAACCTATGTTCCGTAGACTCACATTCGATCTAAAAAATAATTAATTTAACACGGTCAACCCCGTAGTTAAAAAATTAATTAAGTCATCATCCATTCAAACCATTAAATCAAATATGAAAAAAATAGATGATCATAAAATGGGGATTAGAATGCTTACAAAATAAAGTTAGCACAGTTCTAAATCTACTTGGCCCCGATAACCCGTAAACCAAAAACAAAACGGTTCTGATACCAATTTATTGGAGGTAAAACTGCCAAGATCATTATTTTTGAAAAACGATTATCGGTAAAAAATTAACTAGACGGGTAAACGCCGAAACGGGCTCCAGATAAAATTTTTGACGAAGAACGATCAAAATAAAATTCGTGCAACCAAAGTTAATTTAGAAGAATACCTTTTGTAGATCTAATCTTCAACTATGACTTGATTCCGAGTTGAAGCTCCAGATAGATCTTCTACTGTATTTCTTTACGCGATTCTCGAACGTAGTGTGAGTTACGATCTTCCGAGAACTTGTACCGGCAGAACCCCGATATATTTAAGTCTTGAAAGACAAAAATAATATCTCAATAATGATATGAAAATCCATCTAAACTGATTCAGCCTACCCGCATATATATAAGGCTACTGTAGGGATCTGAGAAGCAATTATGAGTAAGACTTCTAGTGGAATACAGATTCCTAAGGGCGGTTTCTATAATTATAGAAAGTCGCAGCGATTTTTGCAATTTTCATAAAATACTGAATTAAAATTTACACCACTAAAGAACTATAATTGCACTCTGGCCCATAATCTCAATGCTTTCTTGCATTGAGCTCCTGTTATTAAATGCTTACCATTCCTTCATACGTTAAGATTTCCGATACCCGCCAATTAAATTTAATTACTGACAATTTAATTTAATCGGCATCTTCATATTTCTTAAGCCATTCCGCTTAACTTATTTAACCGCCAGATAATTAAATCCACCTGTAGGGTTTGGCCCGGTCAAAACTTATAAGCATCTTTAAGCGGGTATCGTCAATCCCGATCTTTCGGGACGTGAATTTCGTCAATAATTAATATTTACCAAATAAATAATATCGCTATCCAACTCACCGGGAATATAGACCCATATAAGATCGCACCCTCTGATGAATCAAAATAATAAATATTAAATATATACAAATCAATAACTATTTCCGGATTAAGATGATAAGCACTATTCATAATAATCTTGGGGTGCAAATTAATTACACCAAATGTCCTGTTCAATACACACAAAGTGTACTAGTACAGAGAGTCGGAACAATAGACAACGCTATTATCTGTTCCCCGTAACCAAGGCATGCCTACTAAAACTCTGTGCCACAAACTTATATTTTGTATGAACCTAAAATCTGGTCTTCTGTGTGTAAGCCGTACTCTACACACCAGATTAAATACTATACAGAAAACGGACATCCATGCATAACAAATAAATGATATACATACATTGCTCATAAAGATTCTCATAAAATGAAAAATTAATTTTTTAAAAAATAAAATTAAATACTAAAAACATGATTTTCAGTATACCAACTCTAACAGTATGCATGATTTATGCTTTCGAGAGAAACCATGAGTTGATTGTTATTTTTCATAGTTTCTTATTACAGTTTTCATTGGTTGGTCCAACGGTTTACAAAAAGGGGTTTTCAAGTGGTTTATGTTTTCATTCAAACTCTTGTGCTTTGAGGGAGATTTTGGAGATTTTGGAACGGCTTATGCTTCTTTTAAAAAGAAAAGATTTTCTTATCCAAAATATGTATTTTTTTTAAAGGTTTGGCATATGGGGCTGTAACCGTAGTCTCTTGGGTTATTCTTTTAAATTAAATAAACGCTCGGTAGTACGTTTTACAAAGGTTTTAGCCTTGTTTAGGCTTTATGATTTTTTTATCCGTTTACGTTTGGGTGGTTTTGGTGGGTGTTTGTGGGCTTTTCGCGTGACACGGAGTTTGGGGCGTGACACAAAATATGAGAAGTAATTAGAAACATGGAACGTATAGAGAATGATGGTTTTGTGGAGAGAAAGGCTAATTGTAGTCGGAGTATCTGACAGTATGAACAATCTGAATTAGAGTCTCAATTGTAATGCTTTAGGAGCGCAGCTATCCCTCTTACTTATAACCCCCAGGAAGAGTTATTAGGATTAGAATATGAATCCTAAGATATCTAATTAGATAATGAAAAATAATCTTCAAAGATCAAGAGATCTTATCTGAGTATTTTTTGGACCATTAGAATTAGAGTTTTACTCCAACTAGGCTAGATCAACTAGGGGGATCCACTCGGGTAAGGCATCCGACCCATTCGGGTCGAGTAACTCCGGGTCACTCATGCTATTCGAGTAGGCGGGTCCCAAGGACTTTCTGTGGTATGACAAATCCTTTCCTTAGCCATTAAGTTATATGTTTCCTAACTAGGTGTGAGCGCTGGTCAGCGCGGGTCGACACGGTGCGAATTGAGTAAAAATCTATTAATCAAATCATTTATGGTAGTATAAAAAATTTTAACCTACCGCCGAATCACCCACTTTATAAAATCAACAGATTAGTTATTTTTTTGGGCAGTTTTGCAATGACGAATTTGACGAATTGACAGTTTAAAAATTAAATAAACTATTAAAATCCTAAAATTATAAGAGTTTAAGTGGGTTCTCAAATAAACTCATTAGCCACAGTTCAAAATAACCTTATATGAGAATCAGCATTGTACATTTTGTATTCAGGACTTTCAGTAGACTGTTACAAGTTTGCTTCATTTCCATCACATTTTGTGTTTAGAACTTTCAACAAACTGTAACATTTTGTATTCAGGCATGGCTCTTGCCCACTATGAACATAACATCAACCTAGTCTAGTATTGTGGTAGCTCAAATTTAAAGACATGAACATAACCTGAACGTGATCATTACCAAAGTTTAAATTTTGTAGCATGATAAATCCAACAAAAGACTACTAAAGTTCAAATATTCCAGTAGTTCACGCAAATATTACTACAAAATTGAATGCATAAAAAAGGATGAAAGTAATCAAGGAAAAAAAAAGATCATAGGTGCAACTTTGTAATCTCTAGCTCTATAATATCTAACACCATCAAACTTCAATCAAAGTTGGCTCCATAAATGTAGTTGATACAGAAAATTCTAAAATTTGTAAAGAAAAATATAGCCAAGTTATTATAAGTAATAGTTAACTAACTTAAAACAAATGAAATAAAAAAAATTACCTGACTCAATGTCTTCATAGTTTTCATTGCCATCCATGAATTCTCTTAGATTAATTGGAACTTGTGAAGATCGTAGCCAATTTTATCCGCATAAAAATGCTTCCACTATCTTTGGAGTCAAACAACTCCTAAATGGATCAAGTATCTGACCACCGGTGCTAAAGCCAGACTCAGAGACTACTATAGTAACAGGGACAACCAAGACATCTCTTGCTATTTGAGAGAGAACCTGGCATTTATTACTATAAGCTTTCACCAACTTGAAATATCAAAGTTTGAAATACTTGGATCCTCAAAATTCTCAGCCAAATATTTATCCAACTCTGACTTATTTTCCATATTATTATTCTCCTACTCCAAATGTTTCTTGTATTGAATGGTAAAGAGCTTAACAACGTCTTCCTTATTTTCATCAATGACTATGTCTTGAGAAGTTTAATTTATCTTGTAACGTCCCGATTTCGAAATAATAAAACCCGAATGAAATTTAGTAAAATACTCAAATAAAAGAAACCATTTTTTTGTAAACAACTTATGAAAACAGTCAATTTATACCTCAAATGATAGCCTAAAAATATTTAAGAAAAACCTCGTTCTGAAATAAATTTCAATAACACACTACCCAGCGGAGTCTGCTCGAGCGGTGGCATACCTGAGAGTTTACTGTCCAAAAGTCTGAAAATTTTTTAAGTATTGAAAAATCACTCATTTTTCTCATCATTTGAACATAATTTTTAACAGGTAAACTTGAGAAGGAAAACATACATTTGTGAATAAAACAACCACCCTTTAATCCAAGAACCCGAAAGCATACTTCAATATCAAGATACATCATTTAAAAATTAAAACTTCCAACCCATCAAACGAACGAAACGTTCTCACATGCATACATAACATGAATATACGACCTTAGAGCTAACAATACGGGTGTTCTAATAAAAAATACAACAATTCAAGTACTTCAAAAGAAAACAAGAATTACACATTTACAATTTTATTTCTAAAAAATATGCTATCAAAGCAAGTATAATTCTATTAGATACTCAAAAAGGGTCCAACGACCATCATTTTACTCCAATCTCTTCTTCTTACTATCACCTGAAATGTTGTTAAACAACATGAGCGAAGCTTGTAGAAAAAAGACTAATGATGAACGTATGCATGTCATGTGAGAATAGTTTTGCGGGATGCACACATGGTTTATCTGAAACCAACATTATTTGTTCCAAATCAAAATCCCGTCACATAACCAAGTTTTCGATAAAAAGTTATAGTTTAATACTCCATAGTTAAATTAACCATTATAACCAATCATCTTACCATTTTCAAACCAACCCAACGCATTTTCATATCCCACCATTTTATCCATTCATCCAATTAAGGTTTACCAACCCAATTTATTCATCAATTCAATCAAGTACCAAAGCTAGACGGTGCCTATAGACTCAGGCATATTTATCGCCACCTACCCATGCGAGGCCTAAGGAATAAATACACATTCTATAGCCTGACACAGAGAGCACGTATTTTTGACTTCCCTCAGAAACATCGATGGGTGGGCCGTCCAAGAGCACGCTTTTATAGGGTATTAATCTGAAGGAAGAGCCTACCTTACATTGCGTAAATTTTTGGTCTTTCATCGAGGAGCAATTCGTATCCAAACTTTATCATTCAACTCAATCATACGATACTTTAATTATTTCATTTTATTAACAACCAAATGAGTCTAACTGTTAACCCGGTTGCTCTCGCCAAAACCTATATCACTACGGTTCGAAACCCAACCACAACACGTGTCTTCCGATTTTACATTAAAACTCCTAATTTTAACATCCAAAATTGCTATGTGCCACATAAACTCATAGAATGTATATGTAATAAGTTATTACAACCCCCAATTTAACCAATAATCACATCAATTTTAACATATGGGTCCTTTAATCCCAAAATCCTTAAGTTTCATAGTTTTAACTCAAATCCAAACTCTAGCCCACCATTTTTCAAATCCACTTGTATCCAATGACAACGTAAAGATAGACTCATCTTAAATCGTCCAAGAATCTAAGGTTTAACCTTCATTAACATCAAACCCTAACCTACGGTTTTGAAAACACCATATTCATACTTTTATGTTCGTAAAATCGAAAATACATCGCATATCATATAGATATTCAAGGATACTCATAGATCCTACCTTTGTGATGATAAATCTATAAGAGAAACCCCCAAACAAGCTCCAACCACGTTAATCTCCAATCAGAGGTTGAGAAGGGAGGCTCTAACGCCAAGATCGAGCCTTTAACAGGTATTCCATCGGGAGAAAAGTAAGGAATCACTCCAAGAGGAGTAACGAGAGGCTCAAAGGGGTGCCAAGAGGTGATCTAGGGTTTAGAACATCAGTTTAGAGAGAGAGAGAGATGGAAAGAATGAAGATGAAATGTTAAAACCCGTAACTTATAAGCTGTATGCCGACAGTTCGCTCGAGCGGCCCCTAAACTCAGAAGCTTTTTGCCACCTGTTCACTTGAGTGGTCATGCTGGGTTAAAAACTCAAACCAAAGATGCTACAACCAAACCATAACACAAGCCAAATACCTCATAACAACGTTCTCATGCATTACCCCATATTTAACCATCGCTAGCAAGCATATGTAGGCTCAAGTTTTAATTCTTACGCATGATCTACACATTGAACCATTCTCATCGAACATAACATATTCATTTTTGTCAATACTAGAAAATAGCAAGGGACCGGGTCCCTTCAACCTCCCCTACTTAGGAGATTTCGTTCTCAAAATTACACATGCATCAAGAACTAAACAACTCGGGGTAGTTTCTGCGAACTTCCAACTCTCGCTCCCACGTGGCTTCTTTAATGCCGTGATGAAGCCATAACACCTTTACATACTGAATGGTTCTCCCTTGTAAGACTTGTTCTTTTGCATGAAGGATTCTCACTGGTCTCTAATCATGGCTGGAGTAGCTGCAGCATCCGATCCAACTGGTGCCTTAGAAGCACCGGGGTCAGCAAGAACATAAGCCTTGTCTTGTGGTAGTCTGGTCTACCCACCATAACCCTGAGTCGATGGCAGCCTCACCGACTGCCCTGAAGCACCTCCTTCCGCAAACCTAGACGTCTGAGCCCTAGGTTGCTGCAGAGCCTGTCACCTCTGCACTGATGAAGCAGCTGGTGCTCCTGTCGCACCCTGGGCATTCCCCTATCTGGGACACTGTCTTTGAAAGTGCCCGGACTGACCACACCCAAAATAGATAGGTGGGTCTCTTGCCTGTGACTGGACGGGCGCTGAACTCTAAGCCTGACCCTTTTGATGGCACTCAACTGCACGATGCCCCCGCTGTCCACAGCGATAACAGATCAAACCTCTCTGCTCTGGCCTTCTTATCGAAGCCACTGAAGGTGTAGGTACAGATGACTGCAGCTGAGATGATCCAACAAAATGAGAACTAGGTCGAAGTCCCCTCTACATCTGCTCTGGCTTGATGTACACCTCTACATCCAGAGCTGCAACTCTATCCTTGATAGTAGGTCGAAGTCCCCTCTCATACCTCAGAGTGCGTAACTCCTCTGTAGATACCATCTCAGGTGTGAACCGCGACAGATTTGCGAACTTGGCCTCATACTAGACTACAGAAAGGTTCCCGTGAACAAGAGAGAGGAACTTCTCTCTATAAGTATCCCTCGAAGATCTCAGGAAATATTTCTCTAAGAAGACTCTCGTGAAAGTAGCCCATGTGTCATCCGCCGTGGTTTTGGTGAACTTCCACCACTCTTTAGCATCTTCCCGTAGTTGGAATGCCGCCAAATTTACGCGCAAAACATCCTCCTCGATATCTAAAGTATTGAAAATCATCGTGGTCACCTCCAACCACTCAGTAGCCACCTTGGGGTCTAGCTCCCCAGAAAAGGTCAGAGGATCCAATAGCTGAAACTCCCGCATAGCTACAGAAGTCCTTGGCTCAAGAACCCGCACACTAGCCCTAGTAGCTTCAGCCATCGCTCGCATAGTAGCCAACATCTCCTGGACGACATTAGCGCCGCCAACATCAGTACCACCCACTTGTTCCTGTGGGGCAGGAATGTTTCCTTCTTCTTGAACCTGAGCATAAGCATAAGCACGCCCTCGGCCACGGCCTTGACTCTGTCCCCGCACTCTCTGCGTGGACATAATTCTATAGGAAGCAATATAACATGATAAGCTTTCCTACAACATGCTACTACGTAACATAAACACATAATCATGCTATCACGTAGCCACATAAGATTATGCAAACACGTCTCACATATCGAGGAGAACTAACAATACAGACTCGTTAATTTAGATAACCTATTTAGATTCCCTACTAGAAAATACGTCGGCCAAACGAGTTTTTAACTTGGCTTCCAATCTTGTTATTCCAAACGCCCTGAGGTAAGACTCATCGATCCTGAGATTCAACCTCCATACCCACATATACACAACTCTCATGCTCAGAAAGCTATCAACATGTTATAAATCAACGTTTAAACACATGCAAGGAAGCATACACATTCAACCTCACCAGGTGGTAAACCTCTTTTCCCATGGCTATTAGGTATTCGAACCCAAAGCTCTAATACCAAGTTGTCACGTTCTAGAACCCGGGATCACGTGAAAATCCACCAAACATCCATTTTGTATGAAAATATAGATTTTCATACATTAAAATCCGCCTGTTAAAACCAATAGAATACCCAACAAAGTCTATCTCTCATATATAAATGACATACAGTTCCAACATGCATACGATATATCGCCTTATGGCGTACAAAACCTGCCTTCAGGAACAGGCATACCAAAAAGAAAAACTATAAAAGTCTTCTGCCACTACGGGCACCACCAAAGCTACTTCTCATCCATAGCATCACATGAAAATAGTTTTACAAAAAATCCCCCCCGTGATCCAAAGCTTAATAGAAACAGATAATAAGCTGTAAAGCAGAAAAATATGCAACCATATGAGTGGGTGCTAAACTTAACCGCAACCCAAAAAGGTTTTTCACATACCCCAAGTTTTTTCATCAGACTACACAAGTCTCCCAAAATGGTTTTATTAACATAAAATCCTGTTTTTATCCATCAAACCATGCGATGCAAATATTACAAATAACCAACCATAGTTGAGAAAAAACAATAATAAAAAATATTGTTCCCTCACGGAATGTACCATTGTGGAAAGAAGAAGAAAGAGATCCTATGTACCGACTCCATCACAAGGGGATAGAGGTAACAACTATAAACTCCTGCCTATTACCTAGTTCCAGCATCACTTAAGATCTGCTAGGTAATGACAAGTTCTATACGGAGCACCACGATGTAAAAGCTAATTTTACGAGCGACAACCCGCGGGAAAAGAGCACCCATACCGACCTTCTTTACGGGAACTACCCCGAAGGATAACAAAGGTACCTATAATGTGCACGTTTTTGGACTTTCACCGAGGGCAACTTGTGCCAAATACCCGTCATCCCGGTACATCTAGATAATCTTCTAAAAATCGAACTGTAGCATTAACTACAAAACCTTTTCGCAAATATACATTATACATGTATATAGATCCATCCATTAACATAGAGATCAACAAAACATTTCAAAATATTTTCTCCGAAAGTAGTTATACAACGCATGAATAAGCAAGAGATCCAATCCATGAAACCATGGAGATCAAACCGAAACATGTAAAAACATATTTTTTTCAAAATAATTTAGAAAGTGAGCCTCAACCCCAAGGGCTAGCTCCAAACCTCTAAAAACACATTTTTCATCAACAACCCCTCCTCAAAAAAACCCAACCTTTTTCCCCAAAGGAACCACCAAAAAGCCAAGGCAAACAGCCAGCATTTCAGTCGACTGGACCCCACCCCAGTCGACTGAAAAACACACTGAAAAAATAATAATTTTCAACTAGAGGCACTTCAGTCGACTGACCCATTGAGTCCAATCGACTGAACCTCCCAACTTAAGATCCAGTCGACTCAACTCATGGGTCCAATCAACTGAACTTGCCTAGAAAATGGTTTTCGCTACGGTTTTGGCCTTCTCGCCTCAAACCAAGCATAAAAAATACATGTTTTGATACCTAAAGGCATACCCGAGCCTAAGGCTATCACAACACCTCGCAAGAAACACCTAACAACCAATTTCATCTAACCGAAACGCCAAAAAATAGTTTTAACCCAAAACTGGATCTAGAACATAAAATCACATTTCATGTGTTTTTAAACGGTGAAACAGCATAAGATTACATATAGTACCCTTATACAGCAATAGAATTTGAGATCCTACCTCGTTGGGTCAAAAACTCGATGCCTCGATCTACGTGCAAATTTGAATTTCATCGAAATCAAATTCTGTCCGAATGGATGCGTCGACCATGAAGCCAATAGCAAGGATCAGCTGTTGGTCCGTCAAAAACCAAGTCCCGGGCCTCCGAGAAGTTAGAGAGAAGGTAGAGAGAAAATGGAGAAAACTTAGGAGTTAAGTTTTGAAATTTCTTTTGAAAATATCTAACTCCAGATATTTATAGACCTCCAAAATATTTTTTTTTTTGAATTTTCAAAATTCGCACCGTAACTCCCAGTGGCCCCCGGGACCAACCCCATATGCATAATTTAACCAAAACATGCATCAAAACTCATATAGGCATATCAAAGTGAAAATGCTAAAAAGGCATCAAAACACCTAACATGCATATTTATCAAAAACTAAACGGTACAGGGTCTCACAATAACTCTTCTGACGATTTTGGGCGGTCACTAAATGCTTACGGATCGTGATGATCTTTTCTATGGTTTTGCGCATAAGCTCGGGCCCTAACACGACTGTCTCACCTATGTCGGTCCAACAAACAGGTGACCTGCAAGGTCTACCATACAATGCCTGGTAAGACGCCATCTCAATGCTCGACCGATAACTGTTGTTGTAGGCAAACTATACCAACGAAAAATGATCCTTCTATGACCCCCGAAAGTCTAAAACACATGCTCGTAACATATCCTCGAGTATTTGAATGGTGGGTTCCGACTGGTCACCCGTTTGGGGATGAAAAGCATACTAAGGAGTAGGCTCGTCCCCATAGCTAACTACAAACTTTGCAAAACATATGGCGTGAAATGAGGATCTCAGTCGAAAACGATGAAAATCGGCACTCTGTGGAGTCTAACAATCTCACTCACATAAAGCTTGCTAAGCTTATCAACAAAGTCCGTTATGAGAATAAGTAGGAAATGTGTTGACTTGGTTAATCTGTCCACCACAACCCAAATTGTGTCATGCCTCCTTGGCAACCTCAAAAGGCCCGAAACAAAATCCATGGTAATATTCTCACATTTCCACCCTGACACTGACAACAGCTACAACTGACGCACTAGTTTTTTTATGCTCGGCCTTCACTTGTTGGTAAGTAAGGTAACGCGAGACGAAAAGTATAGCATCTTTCTTCATACCCCTCCACCAAAACTACCTACATACGTCACGATACATCTTAGTGCCACCCAGATGCACCGCTAAGTGTGAGTGATTAAACTCACAAAGCACGTCTCCACGACACACTTTCGGCACGAAGATTCTCCTCCCAAGTCTTAAACTCTAATCAAAGTGGATAACCCACTCCTTGGCATCCTTGCCACTCAAGACTCGATCCTGAAACATCAAACTCTCTGCATCCAACTGTTATGCCTCAACAATGCGGTGAACAAGGGTAGGATGAGAAACCATTGCAAACAAGGTAACACCCTCACTGGACCTTCCCAAACGAAAGTCATACTATTCGACCTCCCTGAGCATAGTCCACTCCCTAACAGCCACGTGAGCTAAGGTGCTCAAAAACTTCCAATTAAGGGCATCGGCCACCACATTTGCGTTTTCCAGATGATATTGTAGATCGAAATTATAATCTCCCAAGAACTCCATCCATCTCCTCTGGCGCAAATTCAGATCCTTCTACGAAAATAAGTACTTCAAACTCTTATGGTCCGAGAACACTTCGAAGCGTTCTCCATACAGGTAATGTCTCTAGGTCTTTAGAGTGAACACCACTGTCGAGAGTTCCAGATCAAGTGTAGGGTAATTCTTCTCATGAACCTTCAACTGCCTCGATTCATAAGCTCCCACCTTACGTAGTTGCATTAACACGCAACCCAACCCTTTGTGTGATGCATCACAATAAACGGCATAACTGAGTCCTCTCTGGTACAATCAGGATATGTGCATTGGTCAACCTTGTCTTCAATGTATGAAAGGCAAGCTCACAACTATCGTTCCACATGAACTTGATTCCCATCTGTGTAAGCCGTGACATAGGCATTGCAAGCCTAGAGAATTCTTTCAAAAATCGACGGTAGTAATCCACCAATACATTTTTTGGTCTCTCCCATCTCATCACGGCTTCGATCCATGACAAATCCACTGCCACTCCATCTTCTGAAACTACATGTCCCAAAAATTTCATCTCCGACAACCAAAACTCACACTTATCGTACTTAGCATATAATCGATGTTCCCACAACAACTGTAAGGTAATTCGAAGATGGTCCTCATGATCCTCTTCCGATGATGAGTAAATTAAGATGTCATCCACAAACAGCACCATGAATCGATCAATGTAAGGGTGAAAGATATGGTTCATAAGGTTTATGAACGTTGCCGGTGCGTTAGTCAATCCAAAAGGCATGACTAAAAACTTAAAATGCCCATAACGGGTACGAAAGGTCGTCTTTGGAATGTATTCTTTCTTGACCCGCAACTGATGATAACCCGATCTTAAGTCAATCTTTGAAAAATAATACGAACCTTTTAGTTGGTTAAACAAGTCGTCGATACGAGGCATATGGTACTTGTTTTTAACAGTCACTTGGTTTAACTTACGATAATCGATACAAAGACACAATGACCCATCTTTCTTCTTTGCAAACAATGCCAGAGCTCCCCATGGAGACACACTGGGCGAATGAACCCCTTGTCCAACAACTCCTGGACCTGCACCTTCAACTCTATCAACTTAGCCAGTGAAAAATGATATGAAGGAATAGAAATCGGGGGGGGGGGGGTCCACAAAATGAGGTCTACAAAAAACTCAACTTCCCATCGTAGCGGAAGCTCAAACAAGTTGCTCGGGAATATGTCTGGAAACTCATAGATAACGAGAGGAAGCTCTCCTTGAGAAGAATCAATCTCACTCACTGACAAGGTAGAGAGAAGGAGGTTAAGGCTATTATGGCTCCGCGATCTAAGAGATGTAGACACTAAATTGTTGTCCCAGTCACCCAAAAAATAAAAAAAATTTCCCTTCAGTGTGCAAAGAAACACTCGTCGCCGGTTACAATTAATGAAGGCTTGAAAGGTGGTTAACTAATCCTTCCCCAGAATGATATCGAACGAGGTCATATTGAGCACGATGAAATCAAACGTTAAGCGATGGTCGACAATCCCCATCTCACAGGTTTTACAAGCGCATCTCAATACGGTAATCTCGCCCATCGATGCCTCTACACATAAGGCACTACCCAACATGTCTACCTCTAACCCCAATGCAGATGCGAATGCAGATGAGATGAAAGAATGCAATGCGCTGGTGTCAGCAAGACCACTGGCCCATGAATGGAATAATAGGAAGGTACCTCGTATGATCGAAGGACTGGTTGTGGTGTTTGGCACAGTGGGTGCCACTGACGTATTGGGCTCCACATGAGCATACACTTGCCCTTGGCTCTCCTGACTCTGCCTACTGTTGCCCCTGACTCCCTACTGCCTCACTGACTGAGCTGAGGTAGCTCCTCTTACTGTCCTTACTGAGTGCACCCTTGAATACTATTGTGACTAGCTGTAGCTCTGTCGCCCCTGTGTTGCATGTCCCTGATGTGCTCTAGTAGCACCCTGAACACTCCATCCCTGAGGGCAATCTCGTCGTAGGTGACCCATCTGGCCACACTAGAAACATAAAAATGGGGTCCTCCCCTGAGTCTGACTCTAGTGCTGCTGCTGCTTTTCTTTCTGTGTACAGTCCCTAGCACGGTGCCCTGGTTGCTTGCACGTGTAGCATACCATCTCTCGACGCTCGGGATGCCTAGATGAACCCATAGATGGTGTGGGTGCCGATCGTAGTTGAGGCTATGATCCCATGGGATAAGAACTCGATCCCCCTGATTTCTACCTCTTCACCTGGCGCCCTTCAGACTGAGCACTAGAAGTCCTTGATGTGACTTACTCACCCTAATCTTGCAGCTCTCTGCCATTGCATTCTCTACTCGGATAGCATCTTCCACAATCTCGGTGTAGACCAAAAAACCTAACGCTGCAATCCTATCTTTTGATTGAAGGTTGAAAACCCCTTTCAAATCGCTTGGTGCGCAAGTCCTCCGTTGACACCATCTCAGGTGCAAACCGTGACAGATTCACGAACTTGGCCTCATAATGGACCACAGCGAGATTTCCCTGAATAAGGGAGAGAAACTCCTCCTGACATATATCCCTTGACGAACCTGAAAAGTACTTTTCTAAGAAAACCCTAGCAAAAGCGGCCACATGCCATCCACAGTGGTCTTAACAAACTTCCACCACTATCTTGCATCCTCTCGAAGTTGAAACGCCCCCAACCTAACACGTAATTCATCCTCCCCGATCTCTAGGGTGTCTAAAATTGCCGTGGTCACTTCCAACCACTCAGTAGTAACTCTGGGGTCCAGCTCCCTAGAGAAGGTTGAAGGATCCAACCACCAGAATTCTCTCATTGCCACAGACGCCTTGGCTCGAGAGCCATTACTCCAGCCCTAGTTTCCTCAGCCATCGCTTTCATTGTAGCCAGCATCTCCAGAACAACATTAATACCGCCCACTTATTTCTACGGGGCATAAACATCTCCTTCCTCCAAAACCTGGGTATACGCACGACTTCGGCCACGACCTCGGCCCTTACCACGTCTCGACAACATCACTCAAAGAATAAGAAGAAATAAGGAGAGATATCAAAAACATAGATTATAATGACTCATTTCTCATGGATTGCACTGCACCGTTTCTCGACGACATACCGCTCAACACATATCATCGCATCAACACCTCTTATTCAACACATAATGAGGAGAACTAATCAGAATAAAATGTCTCTCTGGGTAACTCACTTGAATTTCTGATTACAGTGGATGTCGGCCAAACACCTTTCTAATTCAAACCCCAAACTGGTTTACCAGTCGCCTAAGGGCGAGACACGTCATCCTAAGAGTCCAACTTCCATACCCAAATACCACATAGCAGGAAAATGTCAAGTCATACTTAAGATATTTCGTACTAGCACACCAAGTCATGAATGTCACACATCAATGCAAACTTTCACACAATGGATCAACCTGTGACACCCTATATTTCGGGCACGTCGGGATATACATAAATATAAACATAGGGATATACTAGCCATACATTCATATTTATTTACATACGATAGTTAGAACAATAGAAACGAGTTCTGAACTGTCTAAACTTACATAACTATTCCAGTTTCATCGAGAAAATAAAAAAAAAACGCTAAGCATGGGAAAAACTGCATATAAGAACAAAAGTAGAGATCTTAATTCCTCAAAATGCATTAACTGGATCCATGTGCTCTTGGAACTCACCTTGTCCTTCTAACTCTTCTTCCTCCTCGGGGATGGCTTTCTCAAAGAACTTCTCCTCACTTGTGGAACGAATACCGTGAGCCATGACCCAGAAGCAAAACACTTTAACCTTCTAACTAATCTCACGGTACAAAATTTACCACAACACATACCATATAACACCCAATCTAGTTTATAGTCAAGGTGATAGATAAATTTATGACAGGATAGCAGACAAGTCAATAAACATATGCGCATGAGAAGCCGTGTATGAAATGCAGATACCCATCCCAACATGCACCCAGATTATAACAAGGATTCCACACCGAGAATCACTAGAGTAGACTAGATGGGACTCTGATCACCAAACCTATTCTTGCCTCGTTGCGAATAGTAACCACTTCACCGGGCGTCATGCCATAGCTATTTACTCAATGGAAACGGCGTGGGGTGGCCAATAACATCCTTATTCCAAATCCTAGCCAAAATTATATGTGCACAAAACCCACCTTAAGAACAAGAATGCTCGTTTAGCATCAACCCAAAGTCTAAATCATCAAATCGAAATGCTAGCGACGAACCAATGGTGCCCAACAATATCCATAAATCATTTCAAACACTGGGGACGCACCTAGGGTGTACAAGCCACAATCATTTTAAACACCGGAGACGCACCCAGGGTGTATAAATTAAAATATTTTCAAAAATGGCAACCAGGGACGCCCTAGACTTAGAATCAAGAACGACGATCTCAACACAGCCCTCCCAACAACGGCTTGCACAGATGGACTCCAACATGCCAAGATGCAAATGACAATGCTCAGATGTGTACCATTGATCTCAAGTGCAATAATTTATAGCATGGCATTAACATGGCAAGATTTATGGTATAACGCGCAAAGCATAAGGTACAAGTATGTGAAGCACAAGTTACAATTCTCAAAATATGATTCAAATATGACTGCATGGGTTCTAAATTATCATACATTCACTTAGAAATATTAATCGACTAATTCAAATCAATCATCATTCAAAAACTCGGGTCTCATAGGGAAGGGTACTCAAACGTACCCTTAACAAAATTTAAGGCTAAAAGTCAAGTATTAAATTAAAAGGGCCGACAAGATTTTGGGGTATCTAGACATGGAATCAAGGTATAATTTTTATACACCATTTGGATAAAAATATCTCCTACAACTCTCATGGTTAACACCAAGGCCAAAACCTAAGGTAAAAGGGTGAACAAATCATCCTAAGCAAAAACAGTTCAGCACTTTTCTTAAGATTTTATCAAAAATATGCTTCTGTTGGTCTCGATTTTGGGGTATCATATCAAGTCCAAATGGGCCCATTGTTTAGTATGTTCTAATTAAACAAGTTCCCTACAGGTTTCATCTTTAGAGCTAAGGGTAGTTGTTTGAAACAAGTTAGACTTTTTGGCCATTTTAAAAAGTAGGTTCTGTCAGCCGCCAAAACTCAGCAGAGCAGATTTTGGACAGAGGGTTTGAAATGGTTTTGGGGTATCATTCTGAGGATTTAAGGTCTGATTTTTGGAAAACAAGTACTTCAATATGTTAGATACAATATTCATGTAGACCATTTTTGGAATAAGTCACTAAAAATAGGGGTTTTGAGCTATATAAAAATATGGAACAGAATGTTCCTTGGTGGGTAGATATACTCAACAGAATGTTCCTTGGTGGCTGAAACTCAACAGATACTTTCAAAGGAGTTTTGACCTATCAAGACTCAATAGTTTGTTCTCATTTTTGGTGGGTAGATATATATACATGTTATATAAAACTCTCATGTTTTAACCGAAGTTCGGGTCTCATTTTAAAATAGGATTTCCAAGTCGGTAGTGTTGACTGGTCGAAAAATGACACACTTTGGTAAAATTGTAATATCTTGAGTCCTAGTTAAGCAAATGAGTTGAAACCAACTTTGGATGAAAAGATAACACAAAAATATAAATATGTACATAAATAACATGCTTAGATCAATTTCCTACATTGAGTTATGGCGTTTCAAATCTCAGGGTAGAGACATCAAAGTTCTCAAAAATTAAGCTTCTTAGGGTTTAAGTCTTCTACTTATGCCATGTCAAGTTTTTGTTCCATTGCTTTGCATGATTGTGTTTTAGACTTTAATATCAAGGCTCCAACACACTTATAGGTCATCAAACTCAAAGATAACAACACACAATAACATCTCATATCATTCATAAACATAACCCCTAATTTCGAACTACGATACCTTTTCGGTTTGATTTCGGTTCTTAGTTCTTGGAGTGTTTAAAGGGATGTGTTGGGGGGTATTTTGAGAGATCTTAGACACAAGGTTTAGAGATTTTACTTACTTATTTTGAGAGATCAAAGAAGGGTGGAGGGGTGATTTGGACGTAGCTTTCAAAAATCTCCTTGGGTTCTTCCTTTTCTTTCCTTTTTCTTCCTCAAACTCACCTTAACTCTCAAGATCAAAGTGTTTCTGGTTCCTCCCCCTCTCTTGGCCGAAAATAACATATGGAGAACAAGGTGTTTGGCTCTATTTATATAGGCAAGGCTATGGGACATGTGGGAGACAAAAAGTATTAAAAAGGGTCCTTTTTCTTCATTTTCATAAATGTGACTTGAGTTTGATTTGAGTTGATTTAATTTTTTTGTGGGCTAAATTCAGATATGGGGAAGCTAAATGTAGCTAGGGTTCAGTTTGGGGGACAAAAATATGATCCCCCATAAATCAAGGGATTTTTCTTGATTTTTGTGCCCCTATTGTGCAAGAAAATGCATTAAAAGTTAATTTGATGTATCTTTTTAGTATCTTTTTCTACTGAGACTTATTATTTTAATATGTTTATTTACGAATATAGTATTTTCATATATTATCATAGTTTTCATAGCAATTGGTTAAACAGATATAGTCTTTTAAGTCAAATTAAGTTATTTTGACAATATATGACTTTTTAACTTATTTTGTTTTGTATGAATTTCAATAATGATTTATTTGTTTTGGTTGACCTATAACACTATATTATTATATATATTACTTGTTCAACAAGTATTGGAACATCATAATATTTAATTTAATATCTTATTATTTTAAGCTAAAAAGAAAGCAAAAAGTGACTTTTTGGCACACTTCCCAAGGTGGTCGGCCACTAGGGGCCTTTTTGCCATTTTTGATATTATTTTGTTCTCCATTACTTAATTGTACTTAAATTCTTGGTTTAGGGTATCCATGTATCAAAATTTAAATTTTTAAGACTTTTTGCTATACTAGGGGCAAAATGGTTATTTTATCATATTTATGAGGATTTTCGATTTTTAACTCATTATTTCATGATATTTACTTCATTTAGAATGTTAGGAGACTCTCCGGGTGCTAAGATTTTGTTGC
>JAOTRH010033632.1:0-20817 GCA_034768845.1 Heliamphora exappendiculata
TATATATATGCACCAATACTCATGTATATATTAAATTACTTTTATCCTTTCATTATTATTATATGCATAAAGTAACTTTTACTTTTTAGTTTTGAATTATTTTATTAGGCTGTAGAGAAGGGTGTAATTGTATATATATATCCTCCTACATATATATACCTATACATTTATAATGTTACTTTTGATTATTTTAATGAGAATTGAGTGTTATAGAAAATTAAAATTTATTGATTATTTTATTGTATTTATTGTAGTGTTTCTCTTAAGTATGTATGTATATTTGTGTATACAAAGCTTGTATTAGAGCTTGTGTGAGTTTGAGTTCTAGTCACATAATTAATTATAAAAAAATTATTATTATTATTTATTTATTTTATTTATTTAAATTTTTTTTCCAGTGTTGAGTGATTGTGACGATATAGGCCACTACACTACAGCTATACTACCGTTACTATTATTATATCTAAAAACGAATTCTCATAATTATATTGAGTTATTAGTTTCGATTATAATATTGGGTTGTAGAAACTTATAATACACCTACACATATTTACAACAAGTTATATTTGTCTCTTTGATTATTATATACACTAAAGTGACTTTTACTTTTTATTATTTTATTTGAATGTAGAGATTCTCTTTGGTGTATATAAATATATGCTTATGTAAGTAAGGCGTGTATTGAAGATTGCGATTATGTATTTGTTTAGCATTATTATTATTATTTTGAATTTTAATTGTAGAGACATGTATACTTATATACATATTTACATATACATATAATAAGGTTACTTTTTGCTTCTTGATTATTATATTTAGAGTTTGGTAGAGATTTGATTTTTTTTATTATTTTAATTGAGATTATGGGTTGTAAAGATTTGACATTTGTTGATTATTTTATTATATTGTAGAGATGCCCTTATATACTCATACATATATATACATATAAAACATGGTTGAAGAATGTGAGTGTGAGTGAAGTTATTAATTTTGTATATGATTTTGTGATTTAATACACGATATTATTATTATTTAATATTTTATACACTATTATTATTTTAAATTTTATGATTGCTATTATTATTATTATGACTTTACATTTATTATATTATTTGACTATTTGTTTATCCTCTATTATTTTTATTATTTAATACTATTTTATTATTTATTTTTGATAAATCTTGAAAATATAATTATCTTTTCTTGAAAGTTAAAATTTTATTTGATTTGATTTGAGATATTGTATTTTATCTTATTAATATAAAGTTGGCACATACTCCTATGTAATCTCACACATACAATATATATATATATATATATATATCTATATATGTACCTAGCATATATTAATTAATGTTAGTTTTAGAGAATTATGGGTGAAAAATATCTCAGGAATTTTTATAAAAATTTAAAGATGTGAGGGAGTAGTGTGTAATTATTAATACTAAGAGTTTTAAGAACACTTGGGTATAATCTGGATGAGAATTTAAGTTTCTTCATATGGTATTGATAATTTGTTATGAACTTTGGTGTCTTAGAACGAAAGTATAGCTATCTTAAAGACTTGGGGTCGAAGTGTGATTATTAGAAATCACGGGATTTAGGTCTTTGAGTATAATTTTCTTTTTACGTTAAGGCTTGTGTTGGAATTTCTTATTCTTTGAATTTAAAAGTTGGGTTTTACCGTAATAGGACAACACATAAATATTGTTAGTTTTGAAAGGTTACGAGGCCAGGTCACCATTTCTTAAAGGTTTTGGGGCTCGGAGTTTCATTTCAAAGTTTGGCTCTTTAGAGTTTTGAGTGAGTGTTCTTAGGATAACTTAATGATCTTCGAGGTCAGAGGGTTGTCTTTTTGTTTTAGGGTTTTTGATTCTCGGGATCTGATTCTTAGGTTTTGATAATGTTAAGACTTTAATCTTACTATGACCTAATATCTTATCAGTTTACCATCACTAATCCTATGGTTTAGAACTGGGTCTTCACAATCCTCGCGTGTTTTTTACTCAGCATCAATTTTGGAAGAAGAAGAAGAGGAAGAGGGCTTTGAACCGACCCCATATCCTTTAATATACCCTTTTTTTTCTCCTTGCACTGTCCTTGAGATTTCCTCTTGCGTTAATGGCGCTCTAGATTGAGAAGCCTCATCTCGCACATTTAGCATTTGTGCCTATTGTTTATATAAAAAAAATATAGAATGATTAGTTATATCAGTTAGCCTATAAAAATAATTCATAAGTAGTTACAATTATTGATTACTTACATATAGCTCACTGCAAATAGGATGAATCCACTCTTTCGTCCTCTTTGACTTATGGAATTTTTCATAAAAATCACAAAAATTAGGCAACACACCGCCATTAGTGTGAGACCCTATACCATCTCTTTTATATTATATGCATATTCGGCGCTTTTTGATGCATCTTTAGAATTTTTGCTTCTACATATTTTTAAGCGTTTTAATGTATGATCGAGTTTATCTGAGCATGCGGGGTTGGTCCCGGGGGTTGTAGGGAGTTACGGTGCGAATTTCTAAAATTCAAAAAAAAAGATATTTTGGAGGCCTATAAATATCAGGAGTTAGATATTTTCAAAACTTAACTCCGAAGTTTTCTCATTTTTCTCTCTGCCTTCTCTCTTACTTCTCGGGGGCCTGGGGCTTGGTTTTTCACGGACCAACAGTTGATCCTTGTAATAGGCATCGTGCTCTACGCATCCATCCGGACAGAATTTTATTCTGACGAAGCTCAATTTTTTACGCAGATCGAGACATCGAGTTCTTGACTCACCAAGGTATGATTCTAGACTTTAAAGTTGTTAGAGGGTATCATATGCAATCTTATGCATCTTTATCATTTTAAATTCATGAAAATGTGTTTCATGTTTGGGAAAAGTGGATTTTTGGTTTAAAAACCTTTTTTCGTCGTTTCGATTGGATGAAAACGGTGTTGGATGTTTCTTTTAAAGCCTTTGGTGATAGGCTTGAGCGTGTGTGAGTTCATGGGTGTGAGATGGAAGCTTCAAGGCTTCATCTTGGGTTTAAAATGGCAAAACCGTAGGTGAAAAATATTTCCTGGGCTGGTTCAGCGACTAACCCTTCGGGTTAGTCAACTGGATCATGGTTTGGGGGTTCGCTCGACTGACCACATGGGGTCAGTCGACTGAACAGTGTTGTTGGGCATTTTTGGTGGATTCCAGTGTGCTCTTCAGTCAATTGGAGGTTGGGTCCAATCGACTGAACCTGGGCTATTGAGGGTGCATCTTTAAAAATCATGTTTTTGAAGGTTTAGATCTAACCTATGGGGTCGAGGCTCAACTTTTAAAATATTTCGATGGAAACCATGCATTTTCATGCATTGATCTCCACGATAGATGGATTGAATCTTCTTATACATATGTTGTATAGTTTTGAACTCATTTCTTTACATGTTTTGTTTTGATCTCTATGTTGATGGATTGGATCTAGATATATATGTTTAATGTATAACTGTGAAAAAGGTTTGGTTTTGATAAATGATTATCTAGATGTACCGGGATAGCAGGTATTGGGCACGAGTTGCACTCGGTGGAAGTCCAAAATCATGCGCAGAGTAGGTACCTTGGTCTTTTGGGTTATTCCCCGTAAACTAGGTGGTTGGGTGCTTTGTTCCCTCAGGTTTTGGGCATGTAAACTAAGCTTTTACGTTATGGTGAATTTGTGTAGAACTTGCATTTACCTAACCGATCCTACGATGTGTAGGGATTGGGCAAAGAGGCAGGAGTCTATAGTTGCTACATCTGTTCCCTTGTGACGGAGTCGGTACATAGGATTTTATTTTATCTTTCCTCCTCAACTGTGTGGCCCGAGTGGAGCAAACTATTTTTATCCTATTTTCCTCGATTGTGTGATACGAGTGGAAAACAACATTTTAACTATAGTTTTCTTTAACTATTGCTTGCATTAGTTTTAATGCTCTGTTTTACTTGTGATAGAGTTAGCTCCCACCATATGATTGCATATCCTGCTTT
Organism: Heliamphora exappendiculata; assembly: GCA_034768845.1. NCBI lineage: Eukaryota > Viridiplantae > Streptophyta > Magnoliopsida > Ericales > Sarraceniaceae > Heliamphora > Heliamphora exappendiculata. Next base: position 4,009 of record JAOTRH010033632.1, read on the forward strand.
ACAGCTTTATAGTTTATTTTTATTAGACTTCGGTTCATGGGTGGAATTTTTTATACAAAATCATTTTCAGGTGATGATATGGAGCATGATCTTGAGTAGATTTTGTGGTGACCATGGTGATGGATGGCGGAAGACTTTTATAGTTTTTCATTTGGTATGCCTGTTCTTGAAGGCAAGTGTTATACGCCATAAGGCGATATATGGTATGCATGTTGGAACTGTATGTTTACTGATTATGAGATATGCATATTGGATTTTTATTTGATTTCAACAGGTGAATTTGAATGTATGAAAACCTATTTTCATAAAACTGGTATTTTGGTAGATTTTCACGTGAACTTGGGTTTTGAGGCATGACAACTTGGTATCAGAGCTCTGGGTTCGAATAACTAAGAGCCATGGGAAGAGGGTTTATCACATGGTGAGGTTGATTAATGATGCTTGTTTGCATGTGTATAAATGTTTTCATGACATGCTGATAGCCTGATAAGAATGATAGTTGGTGAATCTATGAGTATGGAGGTTGGGTCTTGGGATGGATTAGTCTTGCCTTCAGGCGTTTGGATTAACAAATTTGGGAGCCAAGTTAGAGACGCGTTTGGCCAACGTGTTTTCTAGCAAGGAATCTGAATAGGTTATCCAAATTGACACGTTTGTCTTGTTGATTCTCCTCGGTATGTGAGATGTGTTGCGTCACCTTAAGTGGTTATGTGTTAACCTGCTTATGTGTTTATGTTACGCAGTAGCATGTTGTATAAAAGCTTATCTCGTTATCTGCTTTATATAGAATTATGTCCACGCGGGGAGTGCGGGGAATGGGTTGTGCTTATGTTCAGGTTCCAGAGGATGGAGACGTTCATGCCCCACAAGAACAGGTGGGCTATGCTGATTCATGCAGGAGATGCTTGCCACTATGAGAGCAATGGCTGAGGCATCCAGGGATGGAGTGAGGGCTCCTGAGCCAAGAGCCTCTGTGACTATGAGGGAATTTTAGCGATTGGATCCTCCGACCTTTTCTGGGGAGCCGGACCCCAAGATTGCTACTGAGTGGTTGGAAGTGACCACAACCATCTTCGATACTCTGGCTACTGAGGAGGATGCTTTGCGTGTGCTGTTGACGGCGTTCCAACTACGGAAAGATGCTAGAGAGTGGTGGAAGTTTGCCATGACTACGGTGGATGATACATGGACTTCTTTCATGAGAGTCTTCGTAGAGAAGTATTTCTTGAGATCTTCGAGAGAAACATACAGAGAGGAGTTCCTTTCCCTTGTTCAGGGGAACCTTTCTGTGGTCCAGTATGAGGCCAAGTTTGCGAATCTGTCGCGGTTTGCAGTTGAGATGGTATCTACAGAGGAGTTGCGCACTAGGAGGTTTGAGAGGGGCCTTCGACCAGCTATCAAGGACAGGATTGCAGCTCTGGGTTTGGATGTGTACATTGCGCTAGTGGAAGCTGCTATTCGAGTAGAGAACTTGCTGGTAGAGAGCCACAGAGTTAGAGAGAGTGGGAGTTAGCAGGGCAGTGGAGATGCACAGTTCCAGAGGCGCGGGAGAAAGCGTCAGAGGTCGTTTGGACCTAGTTCTCATTTTGCCGAATTGTATCAGCCACAGACGTCCACACCTGCACCTTCAGTGGCCTCGGCAGGAAGGCCAGAGCAGAGAGGGATGATTTATTATCGATGCAGACGACCAGGGCTTCGTTCAGTTGAGTGCCCACAAAAGGGCTAGGTACAGAGTTCAGCGTTTGTCTAGTCACAGATGAGAGACCCACCTATCTTCTTTGGGTGTGGTCAGTCCGGGCATATTCGTATATACTATCCCCGAGAAGGGAATGTTCTGAGTGCGACAGGAGCGCCAGCTACGCCATCTATGCAAAGACGATAAACTCCTCAGCAACCTAGGGTCCAGACGTCTAGGTTTGTAGAGGGAGGTACTTCATTACAGTCTATGAGGCAACCGACGACTCAGGGTTACGGTGGACATACCAGACCGCCGCCGGCCAAGGCTTACATTCTTGCTGACCGCAGTGCTTTCAAAGCTCCAGTTGCATCTGATGCTGCTGCTACTCCTGCCATGATCAGAGGTACTCTTCTAGTCTTTAGATCATGGGCCAGTGTCCTCATCGACACGGGAGCATCACATTCTTTCATATCTTCTACCTTTGCATCTGCATTGGGGTTGAGGGTAGACGCGTTGGGTAGTGCATTGAGCGTAGAGACCCAAGTCAGTGAGAATGTGGTGTTGGGTACAGTTTGCAGATCGTGTGAGTTAGGAGTCGTCGATCGTTGTTTAGAGTTTGATTTTATCATTCTAGACATGACTACATTTGATGTCATCCTAGGGATGGACTGGCTGACTACCTATCGTGCCTTTATAGATTGTGAGCGACGGAGGGTGTCGATCTGTACACTGAGTGCGACTGCTTCTACTTTGTGGGTGATCGGGATAAGGGCTTGGTGTCTGTGCCAGGTGCCACACGGGTTCAAGGGAACTTGAGTTTCCTCTTTTTTGCTCTCAAGTTGGATGAGCTGGGTGAGGTTCGAGGGGAGCTACCCCCTTTGATCGGTGATTATCCAGATGTTTTCCCTAATGATCTATTTGAGTTACCACCAAGCCGAGATGTGGAGTTCTCTATTGATCTTATTCCAAGAGCAGTTCCAACCTCTATGCCATCATATTGCTTTGCACCTGCTGAGTTGAGAGAACTCAAGGTGCAGTTGCAGGAGTTGCTTGACAAGGGTTTTGTACAGCCGAGTAAGTTGCCGTGGGGAGCACCGGCTTTGTTTGGAAAGAAGAATGATGGGTTTTTGAGACTATGCATAGATTACAAGAAGCTGAATCAGGTGACGGTCAAGAACAAGTACCCTATGCCTAGGATTGATGACCTGTTTGATCAGCTGATAGGATCACGCTGCTTTTTGAAGATTGACTTGAGGCCAGGGTATCACCAGCTGAGGATCAGGGATGAGGACATAGCGAAGACCGCCTTCCAGACTCGTTATGGCCACTATGAGTTTCTGGTCATGCCGTTCGATTTGACGAACGCCCCTGCGACTTTTATGGGTTTAATGAACCGTATCTTCCACCTTACCTGGATAGTTTTGTAATGGTATTCGTGGATGACATTTTGATCTATTCACCCACAAGGGAGATGTATGAGGAGCATATGCACGTTGTTTTGTAGCTTCTAAGAGAACATCGCTAGCATGCGAAGTTCGAGAAGTGCGAGTTCTGGATATCAGAGGTGAGATTCCTTAGACACGTGGTGTCGAAGGATGGGGTATCAGTGGGCTCATCAAAGACTGATGCTGTGATGGATTGGCAGCGATCGAAGAACATCTTTGAGATCCGCAGTTTCTTGGGTTTGGCAAGTTATTATCGGTGGTTCGTCAAGGAATTTTCCAGGTTGGCAGCACCGACGACGCACCTGACGCAGAATGGAGTTGTGTTCGTGTGGAGCGAGTCCTATGAGTCAGCCTTCTTGGAGCTGAAGAAAAGATTGACCAGTGCGCCAGTGTTAATTATTCCATAGCGAGGCCTGGGGTATATAGTGTATTGCGATGCATCACATGACAGTTTGGGCTGTGTATTGATGCAGGGAGGTAAGGTTGTAGCCTATAGCTCACGAAAGTTGAAGAAAAATGAGAAGAAGTACCCAACCCATGATATGGAGTTGGCAGCTATGGTCTTTGCCTTGAAGACATGGCGGCATTATCTATATGGTGAGAATTTTGAGATTTTTTCTAATCACAAGAGCTTAAAATACTTATTTTCACAAAAATACTTGAATCTTCGCCAACGACGATGGATGGAGTTGTTGGGAGATTACGACTTTGATTTGCAGTACCACTTGGAAAAGGCAAATGTCGTAGCTGATGCGCTCAGTCGGAGATCTCATGGTTCGTTAGCTTCTGTGGCTATACGAGAATGGGATAGGCATAGAGATGTTGGGGAGTTTGATATGTGTCTCGGAGAGATAAGGGTAGGTGCGACCTTATAATTAGTAGCTTCACAGCCCGCATTGGTTGCATGCGTGTTAGAGGCTCAGCGAACCGATCAGGAGGCTCAGATGATATGGGACTGCATTACTAGTGGGAAGGACACAGCGGGATGGACGGTGGGTTCAGATTAGAGTTTGAGGTTGACAGGGCGACTGTTTTTGCCAGAGTCGTGTCGTGCTGAGGTGCTACATGATTTTCATCATTCACGTCTTACAGTGCATCCCGGAGGCACGAAGATATATCACGACTTGCGCCGTTAGTTCTGGTGGACGGGAATGAAGAGAGACATGATCCGATTTGTGTCTCGGTGCCTTACTTTTTAGCAAGTAAAGGTAAAACACCAGTGACCGGCAGGATTTTTATAGCCGTTGCCTATATCTGAGTGAAAGTGAGAGAATATCACGATGGATTTTGTATCGAGACTTCCTCGATCGCCGACGAGACATGATGCTGTTTAGGTTGTGGTTGATAGGTTGATGAAGTTGACACATTTTCTTCCCATTCAAGTACAGGATTCGGTGGACAGATTGGGTAGGTTGTATGTTTGGGAGATAGTCTGACTACACGGAGTACCTGTGACTATTGTTTTTGATCGAGACCCGTGCTTTACATCGCGCTTTTGGCAGTCTTCAGATGGTTTTGGAAACTAGCTTAACCTTTAGCACAGCCTTCCACCCATAGACCGATGGTTAGTCTGAGAGGACCATCTAGATTTTAGAGGACACGTTGAGAGCCTGTGTGCTTGATTTTTGGGGTTCTTGAGAGGATCATCTATCATTGCCAAAGTTTGCATACAACAACAACTATCAGTCTAGTACTGGGATGGCACCGTATGAGGCTTTGTATGGTAGACCGTGTGATCGCCTGTGTGTTGGACAGAGGTGGGGAAGACCGTTGTTTTGGGACCTGGCCTAGTGCGGGAGACGACCGAGAAAATTATAGTGATTCGTCAGCATTTGGAGATAGCACAGAGCCGCCAAAAGAATTATGCAGATCAGAGGAGGAGACCTTTGGAGTTTGCAATGGAAGATCTTGTATTTCTGAAGGTCTCGCCACGCAGAGGGTTGATGAGATTTGGACGTAGCGGGAAGCTATCACCGCGCTTTATTGGACCATTCGAGATCATGGAAAGGATTGGGGTGGTAGCATACCGTCTGGCTTTGTCGCCTCAGTTAGCATCTGTGCACAACGTCTTTCACGTTTCGATCCTTCGAAAGTATGAGATTGATCCTTCACATGTGTTAGATGGGGCTGAGTTGCGAGTTGATGAGGATATCACATATGAGGAGCGTCTTGTGAGGATTCTTGATACAAAAGAGCAGGTGTTACAGGGGAGAACGATTGCTTATGTCAAAGTTCAATGGCTTCATCACGGGGTTGAAGAAGCGACATGGGAGATTAAGTCTGGGGTTCGTGCTAGATACCCAGAGTTATTTACCTCATGTCCTTGAAGTGAATTTTGGGGGCAAAATTCCTTAAGGGGAGGAGAGTTGTGAGACCCTATACCGTCTCTTTTTATAGTATATGCATATTCGGTGCTTTTTGACGCATGTTTAGAATTTTTTCTTCTACATATTTTTGAGAGTTTTGATGTATGATTGAGTTTATTTGAGCATGCGGGGTTGGTTCCAAGATTTGCAGGGAGTTACGTTGCAAATTTTAAAAATTCAAGAAAAAAGATATTTTGAAAGCCTATAAATATCAGGAGTTAGATATTTTCAAAACTTAACTCCTAAGCTTTCTCTTTTTTCTCTCTGCCTTCTCTCTAACTTTTTGAGGGCCCGTGGCTTGATTTTTGACGAACCAACAACCGATCCTTGTTATAGGCATCGTGCTTTACGCATCTATCCGAACAAAATTTCATTCCGACAAAGCTTGGTTTTGTACGCAGATCGAAGCGTGAAGTTCTTGACTCACCGAGGTAAGATTCTAGACTTTAAAGTTGTTAGAGGGTGTCATCTGTAATCTTATGCATCTTTAGCATTTTATATTCATGAAAAGGTGTTTCATGTTTGGAAAAAAGTGGATTTTTTGTTTAAAAACCTTTTTTCGTCGTTTCGGTTGGATGAAAACGGTGTTCGATGTTTCTTTTGAAGCCTTTGGTGATAGGCTTGAGCATGTGTGAATTCTTGGGTGTGAGGTGGAAGCTTTAAGGCTTCATCTTCGATTTAAAATGGCAAAATCGTAGGTGAAAAATATTTTTTGGGCTGGTTCGGTCGACTGGACCCATCGGGTCAGTCGACTGGATCATGATTTGTGGGTTTGGTCGACTGAACCCATGGGGTCAGTCGATTGAACAGTGTTGTTTGGCATTTTGGTGTGGATTCCAGTGTGTTCTTCAGTCGATTGGATGGTGGGTCCAGTCGACTAAACCTGGGCTGTTGAGGGTGCATCTTTGAAAATCATGTTTTTGAAGGTTTGGAGCTAACCTGTGGGGTTGAGGCTTTACTTTTAAAATATTTTGATGAAAACCATGCATTTACATGCATTGATCTCCATAATAGATGGATTGAATCTTCTTATACATATGTTGTATGGTTTTAAACTCATGTCTTTACATGTTTTGTTTTGATCTCCACGTGGATGGATGGATCTTGATCTCCATGTTGATGGGTTGGATCTAGATATACACGTTTAATGTGTAACTGTGAAAAAGGTTTGGTTTTGATAAATGATTCTCTAGATGTACTGGGATAGCGGGTATTTGGCACAAGTTGCCCTCGATGAAAGTCCGAAAACGTGCACAGAGTAGGTACATTGGTCCTTTAGGTTAATCCCCGTAAACTAGGTGGTTGGGTGCTTTGTTCCCTCGGGTTTTGGGCCCGCAAACTAAGCTTTATGTTGTGGTGGCTTTGTGTAGAACTTGTATTTACCTAACTGGTCCTACAATGTGTAGGGATTGGATAAAGGGGCAGGAGTCTATAGTTGCTACGTCTGTCCCCTTGTGACGGAGTCGGTACATAGAATTTCATTTCATATTTCCTCCTCGGCTATGTGGCCCGGGTGGAGCAAACTCTTTGAATCCTATTTTCCTCGGTTTTGTGATAGGAGTGAAAAACAACAATTTGACTACAGTTTTCTTTAACTGTTGCTTTCATTAGTTTTAATGCTCAGTTTTACTTGTGGTAGAGTAAGCTCCCACCAAATGATTGCATATCCTGCTTTACAGCTTTATAGTCTGTTTCTATTGGGCTTTGGCTCACGGGTGGGATTTTCTGTACAAAACTATTTTCAAGTGATGACATGGAGCATGATCTTGAGTGGATTTTGTGGTGCCCGTGGTGACGGATGGCGAAAGACTTTTATGATTTTCTTTTTTGGTATACCTGTTCCTGAAGGGAAGTTTTGTATGCCATAAGGCGATATATGGTATGCATGTTGGAATTGTGTATTTATTGATTATGAGAGAAGCATATTGGGTTTTTATTTGATTTTAACAGGTGGATTTGAATGTATGAAAACCTATTTTCATAAAATTGATGTTTTGGTGGATTTTTACGTGACCCTGGGTTTTAGGGCCTGACAGTTAGTCTCTGCCTGTTTGTTTTAATTTAACATAAAATCTGATCACTAAACGGTAGTGGTGACAATGTGTTACTTTATAAATAATCTAGATAGACAAAAAGGATCTCACCTCGATAGTCATTGCTGCTGGAAATGAATGAGATCCCATAGCATGATTATAGGGTAACTTTTGCCTATTGCTTTTTTCGGCTAATGATCGTTTCTACAAAAACAAGTACATCTTGATGATATAAATGTAAAATACGTATTTAATTTTAAGGAGTATTGTATTACCTCAAGTTTTGGATCATTGAATAGATGATCAATCAAATATTTCCATCCATCTATGTCCACCCCAGGATATGGACGAGTATACACATCGACACCTTCTTCAACTAGATTGAGGTAGTGGTGGTTCATTTTGTACTTTCAATTTTTATACAAGGCAAAGCATTTCTCATAAACATCAACTTCAAATGAATTATTATTTTCAAACTCATTAGGGATTTCAAATTTATCCTACAATTATAAAATTTACTCATCAAATCAAACTAACAATATTTAAAGCATAAGAAAGACATTGCAAAATTAGCGATTATTACCCGAACATTTTGGATGATGGAAACTCTAACTATAAGCTCGACATCATGCCAACTATGTTTAAAGCCCAGAGTAGGGCACATCTGCCTTATTTGTACTCCCAATTCATTGGCAATCATGGTGGCATTTTTCCCACATAATGTCCTCATTTCATTTGGAATAGAAACTAGAAGCTTAGACCCGCTATTGTGTGCAATCAATTGAATTACTCTTTTTTCACGAGTAGGTCCCCTCACACGCTTTGACATGGTCACACCTGTTAAAAGAATAAGAAAGACGCAAATTACTAAAAATGAAAAAAAAAGATTCATAATGTACAACAAACAAATAAAAATTAGCTTACCTATGCCACTTGGTTGTGTCTAAGGAGATGATGTATCAAGCATTGGAGGAGATGGTACATCAATTGCCGTAGGAGATGACACATTCGGTACCTCAGCTATTGATGGTGATCGTGTATTTGATATTCCAACGGCTGATATTGAGTGCCCCCTTAACTTTTCTGGGAGGCATAATGCAATGAAAATAGAGAAAGAAGTAATCTGCACATAAAATAAATTCCTTTTTTTATAAAAATTACTACACATAAAAGAAGTAAAACCCAATTAATGGTTAGAAACAAGTAATCTGCACATAAAAGAAATTCCTTTTTATAAAACCCAATTCATGGTTAGAACCTCCTTTAAATAAAAGAAATTCATTTTCAAAATTTCAAAAACAAAAAAAATTCCAAGTATATTTCTTAAACATTTCGGCAGAGTTTTCTCTATTTTTCGGACTATCCCAATTTTTGTGTCGCATGTGAAACATAAACAATACAATATACTCGGACACTGTTTGATTTTCAACTACCAATCACAATCTAATATTAAGAAACTGTGAGACCCTAACCCAGTTTATTTTGAAAATAATTTAAGTGTTGACGGAGTTTGGGTTAACCTTTGATCTCAGTATGTTGGGGTTTTGTTTCTTGGGAATAGAACAACATGTGCGTATAAGTTTTACACTTGTTCGAGTTCAAAAGTGGTTTGTTTGGCAAGTGGTTAGGCTATAAAACCTGTTCTGTAGCAAAAAACAATTTGAGAAAATTCCAGTGAGGATTTCAGTCGACTGAAGGGGTGAGTTCAGTCGACTGAGTGGGGTTTTTGGTGGTTCAGTCAACTGACCAGGAGGGTCCAGATGACTAAGTTTGAGGCGGTGCGAAGTTGTTGGCTTTCGAGAAGCTTTTTCAGTTGATTGGACTGTGGGGTCAGTCGACTGACTTGAGTGATTTTGGCATTTTTGGTATTTTCTATAAATATCAAGCCTTAAAAAGATATTTCGAGATATTTTTTTTCCAGATCTGATGTCTCTCTCTCAAAACCTCTGCCTTCTCTTTAGATTTTGAGGGGCTTAGGGCTCGATTTTCAGTGGTTGGACAGCGGATCCTTGCTATTAGTGCCGGGGGCTTTGTATATATCTGGATTGATTTTTGTTTTGTCGAGGTTCGATTTTTGAGGCTTTGAGTTTTGACTCGCCGAGGTAGATTCTAGACCCTACTGTTGTATAAGGGTGTTCTATGTAATTATATGTGTTTTCACCAAGTAAAAAATACATCAAATGTCATATTTATGTTTAAACCTTGTTTTTTTCGGGTAAAAAGCGTGTTTTTCGCTTTTCTTGGCTTATTACATCGTATGGCATGTGGTTTGATGGTTTTCAAAGGGTGTTCTTGAAAATGGTGAAAAATGGTGGTATTTTATGAAAATCTCAACACTTGGTGTTTTGGAGGTTTAGAACTTGCCTTTGGGGTTGAGTCTCAGGTTTTGAAACATTTTATTAAAAACTGGGAAAAATATTTTGAAATGTTTTGTTGATCTCCATGTTGATGGATGGATCTATATACATGTATAGTGTATTTTATGAAAATATTTTTATAGTTGAGCTACGGTACAATTTTTATGAAATGATTTTCTAGATGTGCCGGGAAGACGGGTATTTGGCACGAGTTGCCCTCGGTGTAAGTCTAAAAATGTGTGCAGCATAGGTGCTCTATACCTTCGGGTTAATCCCTATAAATTGAGTGGTTAGGCCCGTCAATTGAGCTTTACATTGTGGTGCTCCGTATAGAACTTGTGTTTATCTAACTGGTCCCATGATGTATGGGGATTAGATAATGGACAGGGGTCTGTCATTGTTACCTCTATCATGTGACAGAGTCGGTACATAAAATTCATTTTACTTTATCCTTGGCTACATGTTCCGAGTGGAGTATATTTTTTTTATCTTTTCTCCTCGGTGATGTAGCCTAAGTGGAGTATACTATTTTATTTTCCTCGGCTATGTGTGTTTTGAGTGAAAAATATCTTTTATCTTTCCTCAGTGTGTGATTCGAGTGAGAAATTGACGTTTTGCTTACTATTTTTCTTCAACTGTAAAATGTGATTTTGCATTATTCAAATGCTTGGTTGTGAAGGGAAAACTGTTTTGGGAGTCTTGATGGAAAAACTTAGAATTTTATGAAGTAAAACCTTTTGGCACTGTGGTTGAGTTAGCTCCCACTATATAATATGCATGGTTTTTATGACAAAAATATGTGATTTTATGAAATAAAACCGTTTTGAGGCTCGTGTTATGTCACGCCCTCGACCCGAGGCACGTGAACTCGCTTAACCGCCTAATAATCTAAGCCAATCGAAATCCATACTTGGAACCTCCTTTAAATAAAACATACTGAGTCCAAATTGTTTAAGAACTATCGTTTCTCAAACTCTATCTCAAATGTTCTAAGTATAATTTTTAAAAATTTCGACAGAATTTCCTCTGTTTTTCAGACTATCCCAAATATCCATGTTAAACTCAAATTCAAATCACAATGTATATATACTCTGGCTCAGCCTGGAATCCAATTCCCAATCGAAATAAAAACAACTTACAGACTATTTATATCAGTTTTCAGTATATCTACCACAATCTGTAAAATATACAGATTTAACTCGTACATGAACATTCATTGTGTGCTCGTATTCATTACATTCATTCAAAATCATTTCATCATTCTCCATGTGTACAATCGAGTACATATATTCAATACGAAAATAAAATTTTCTTCTTCATGCTTCAATCCCACGTTAGAATCAAGACTCGTCTGGCATCTATTCTTGTTCACCAAATCTTGTAAAAAATTTTAATTCAACAAATATGAGCCAGAGCTCGTAGGATAAAGACTAATAAAGTGCAATGCATGATTTGTGAAGAGTAGATGAGTAAGATATTATGCAATCACTTACATTTATTCATTTTATTTATTTATTATTTCACATACACATCCAGTTTGTATAAACTTTAAAGATAATATAAAATTTATTTAAATTTCTTGGCTTCAAGTTTACTTGACTCATCCACTTACTTTGTTTGTTAATTATTCCCATTCAAGTTATTGCACTTAGTTTGTCTTCCATTATTTTGCACCTCTTCTTATCACTAAACCACATCTATTATTATTAATTAAACCAATTCTTTTTCATATTCAACCATTAGACTTTCATTGCTCCCCTTTTTTCTTTTTCTTTACATTAATTACACATTTTCCTTATCATTCTTTAATTCTCACTTATATTTTTTTATTTCTCAATCAATTACCCAACTATTAATTCGCCCCTTATTTATCATAAAACCATTACTTTCTTTTCAGTTCATTAGTTCATATTCACAATCAAATTTCATTATATCAATTCAATACTGAACCGACGTCGGGTGCAGCTTATAGAAACCCCTCCCTATTTTCCCAATAGGCCACGCGAAGCCATTGGGTAATAGATAGCTCTGTAACTGACCACGACAACTGCCTTTTTCAGTTTCCCTGAGGAACACTGACAGGTAGGCAACCCATGCACACCTTTTCGAGGACTAACCCGATGGGTAGGGCACCCAACTTGCACAAGTTTTTAATTTTTCACCGCAGAGCTAGTCAAGCCCGACTTATCACATCAACCATCAACCATCCTCCGTTCAATATTTGATTAACCAATTCTAAATCATATTTCATAATCAGTCATTATTTATTAATAACGGGGAGCCCATCTCCCCAATTCATTCTCACAATCATATCATTTTCCTTCTCATTTTGAACTGTTACAAATCACATGCATTATTTGTTACAGCTCACAATACAATTTTCAACACCAACTCCATATGCCATTTCTTGAACAATTTGTTTCATTTAGTACCCAATTCCAGTTTCACATTTACACCATAAAGCTTCATTACCAAGAAATTTTCAAGTCCCTTCCTTTACCAATTCAATTACAAACTTAGCTTAATATGAAATCCAATTAGGTTATTATGAATTTGCAAAATTTTTTGTAATTCTACTAAGTTTCTTAATTTAACTTTCAATTCATTTCTTGTCAACCACAAATTCTATCATAAATTAATCAAAACTCAATGTTCATGGAATTACAAGATTCACGCTTATTTGTTAAACAAATTTAACACTTGAATAAATAATCATAACTTTCACGACTATTCACATTTCTTGTTTAAGTCACAAATTCAATTTGAAATATTCAAGCAAACAAGTTGTAATACTCTCATGAATTCACAACCACTTTATCATCTCACTATGTTAAGTCAGATGTATGTAGAGAACTTTGAAATTTTCAATTTAAAGTATTCGTTTAACTCATTTAATTCAAGCTAACCAATTGAGAGATTTCAACAACATATAATAGTCCCATTATAATAATCTTAATCATATATCGTGTAATCACTTTAACTTTTACCATTACATTTTCAAATCATATTTTGTTGTATAACAAATAATTACAACTCACCCACACACATGTATATATAACCATCCTCGTATTGATTCCTCATTTAACTCTCATGTTTAATTTAACAAAAAAAGTTTCAAATATAAATCCACCGTAATCTCTTTCATCAATAAATCTTTAATTCATTTCATTTTAGTCGTGTATTTTCTCACAAACTTTAGTTAGCTAGATATTGCACGACTTTTCCACATTTTCCAACTAAACAATTAATTTATTACTTTCTAGTAAATCAAGTAGGGGGTATCACCAACACTTTAATCATTCAAGTTATTTCTTTTATTCATTATCTTTATCCGGCTTGTGTTCATAAGATTCTAAAACCTCCCAAATGTTCTACAATCAAACCACTAATTCCATTATTAATTTGTTTTCAAGTACCCCTATGTTAGTTATATCAAGCCGCCTTTATATTTTTTAATCTTTCCCAATTCTCTCCAGTTTCCATTTAAACTTTTAATATAACTCAGAACTTCCTACTCAACAAATATTGTGGTTCCACCATCTTTCTAAGGGTTCAATTTAATCACAAAATCTAAGTCTTATAACTCACTCTTCAAATCATGAAATTAAACTAAGATTACAATTCGAGTTTTCAACGAGTTTAAGGTTCAATGAGTTAAACTAGTGTCCAATCTCAACACTAAATCTTTTTAGAAAATAACTCTCAAATCATAATTTAAACCTTTAAAGAATTTAAGGATTAAATAATTAAATCATCAATTCATTCATCTTTTACAAACTAATAAATCGTGTTGTTCTGTTAACATTTTAATGGGTCGATTATAGGTACATCACCTATGTATCATGAATTCACTCACTAATTTTCATAGATTAAAGCTAAACTTACAATTCAAGTTCTCAAGAGAATTAGAGTTCAATGAATTAAACTATACGTTCAACCCAATAACAAGCTTCATAGTTTCAATTTTCATTTAAATATCCCAATCTCACCACATAGTTTAAACCTCATAAATTCACGCAAAACATCCCAGGAAACTTGATAAAACTTAAAGGGAAACATTGTTTTTAATTACAGAGTTAAGGTGTTCACCCTCTCCCAAGTCATGTTAACTAATTACGATCTAAATCTCCAATCGCCGATTTAACATTTGCATAGCCTTAACTGCCAATCACATGCTCCATTTTCTCATTATCAGTAGATGAATATGGCTTTCAACTATAAAATCCATTAAGTGTTTAAGTTTTGACTTAATCTCTTTACTACTAAAGGGCTCCATGTGATTAATCAACACAAATCATTATAAAGCACCAAAATTAGTCTAAATCATACCTCAAAGGAGGATTTAGAGAACCGAAATCAAACCGAAAATGCATCGTAGTTAGAAATTTGGGGTTATTATGTTTATAGGTGATATGAGATATTGTTGTATGTTGTTATCTTTAAGTTTGATGACTTCTAAGTGTGCTGGAACCTTGATATTAATGTCTAAAATACAATCATGCAAAGGAATGGAACAAAAACTTGACATGACATAAATAAAAGACTTGGACCCTAAAAGACTTAATTTTTGAGAACATAGATGTTTCTACCTTAAACTTTAGAATGCCATAACTCAATGTACAAAATTGATCTAAGCATGTTCTTTATGTTTGGATTTATATTTTTGTGTTATATTTCTTTCAAAATTGGTTTCAACTCATTTTCATAAGTAGAACTCGAGATATTGCAATTTTACCAAAGTGTATCAGTTTTCGACAAGTCAACACTACCAACCTGAAAACCATAACTTAAAATGAGATCCGAACTTTGGTCAAAACATAAAAGTTGTAGATAATATGTATATATATATATATATATATATATATATCCACCACAAATGAGCACAAAATATTGAGTTTGGATAGGTCAAGACCCCTATTAAATTCTCTGTTGAGTTTCAACCCTCAAGGGACACTTCTGTCACATATTTTTGTATAGCCCAAAACTCCTATTTTTAATAACCTACTCGAAAAGTGGTCTCCATGAATATTGTAGCTAACATATTAAAATACGTGCTGCCCAAAAATAAGACCTTAAAGCCTCAGGAATATACCTCAAAACCATTTCAAACTCTCTGTCTAAAACTAGCTCTGCTGAGTTTTGGCGACTGACAAAACCTATTTTATAAAATGGCCAAAAAGTCTAACTTATTCCAAACTACTCTTAGATCTAAACATAAAACTAGTAGGGGGCCTGTTGAACTAGAGCATACTAAACAAATGGGCTCATTTGGACTTAATCTGATACCCTAAAATCGAAACCAACAGAAGCATGTTTTTGGTAAAAGTGCTGAACCGTTTTTTTTAGGATGTTTTGTTCACCCTTTTGCCTTAGGTTTTGGCCTTATTGTTGAACATGAGAGTTGTAAAAAATATTTTTATATAAATAGTGTTTAAAAATCATAACTTGATTCCAAGTCTAGATACGCCAAAATCTTGTCGGCCCTTTTATTTTAATACTTGATTTTTGGCTTTAAAAGTTGCTAGGTGTGAATTAAATTGCCTTTACTATGAGACCCGAGTTTTTAAATGATATTTGATTTGAATTAGTTGATTAGTGTTTCGAAGTGAATGCATGATGCTTTTGAATTCATGCCATCATGTTGAATCATATCTTGAGAATTGTAACTTGCGCTTCATATACATGTACTTTATGAATTGCGAGTTGTATCATCAACTTTGCAATGCTAGTTGATGCCATGTTATAGATAGTGGTACTTGAGATCTATATTTCACATCATGGGCATTGTCACTTGTATCATAGCATATTGGAGTCCATCTATGTAAATCGTTGTGGGGATGTTAATTTTGGGCCATATATGTCATGAGCCGTGTTACTTCCTGAGTCGTATCACGTCTTGAGTTGAACAGTCGCTATACGCTGTAGTGATCGGGAACGCTGATGTACGGGAACCTAACGTACGGGAACATAATGGTGCCATTCGGATTATTGTATTGGATATGTTAATTTTGGGCCATGTATGTCCTGAGCCGTGTTATGTCCTGAGCCATATCACGTCTTGAGCTGAACTGCCGCTATATGCCGTAATGATCGGGAATGTTGATGTACGAGAACCTAACGTACGGGAACATAATGGTGCCATTTGGAATTCGATTGGTTGATTTATAATCGGGATGAGTTATGTTGAGTTGTCTTTCATGATTCTAAGTCTAGAGCGTCCCTGGTTTCCATTTTTGAAAATATTTTGAGATGAATTCCCTTTGTGCACCCTAGGCGTGTCTCCAATGTTTGAAATGGTTTATCATGAATATTGTTGGGTACCTTGGGCTCGTCGCTAGTATTATGATTTCGATAGCTTAGACTTTGGGTTGACACCGACGAAGGCATCACGAGTCTTAAGGTGGGACAAACCGCTTGATTTATATCTGATATGACTGATTGAAATGGTTTATTAAATTTGTTGGCCTGGAGTATGGCGCCTGTAATAACCCGAACCCAAGATACGGATAAAGAAAGAAAGAACATCTCAAAAGAAATGAAATCTCGAACCTAAGTTCGGTAAGAAGAACCGGCCCAACCATTTAACCTTTTCGAGCCCGAGACCCGGGATAGAGTGGGAACCACACAAGCATATATTAAAGCCCTAATGTTGAGGATAAGAATTCAAAATTATAAGTTCAAGTCGTTTAAGACAAGAGTTACGCTCGAAAAGTCAAGAAACGAACCAATGTAAAAATACTCAAATTTTCTCCTATAATTAAATAAAAAAAATTATTTTGATATATATATATACACTCAAGTAGCTAATCTAGGAGAATGTGCGAAAACTTGACAATCAAGTTTCATAAACTCAAGTTAAGTTTAAAGTAACTAAGGTTAGTTAACTTATGGTTAAGGAAACTTCCTAGGAAGCTTCTTATTTGACTTTTG
>JAOTRH010033643.1:0-20817 GCA_034768845.1 Heliamphora exappendiculata
GGTAAATTATAGTGTAAATCTATTTATTGGTTACACTAATTTTGACTAAAAGACTATTATGATTTATAATTATAAAAGGAATTTTTGTAATTCTATTGATAGTGAAATTCCATAAGCAGTGAAATTTTCACTAATATATGAAGTTCATTTTTGTGTAAAGTGTTATTTTTAAATTTAGCTCAAGGACCGGAGAAAGTAAACCATTAAATATTGTTCTTTTCGAATTAAATTGTTATAATCATGGATTTATGGTCAAATTACTCAAATTTGTCACATGACTATTCATTTAGAAATTTTTAAAAAATAAAATGCTTAATTACAGAAATAATCCCTCAACTAGGTCACTCACTGGACTGATCAGATTCACTAGAATCCTTTTCAGATGTCACCTCCATGCCCCCTCATTTGTTGAGAAGCAGTTTTATAGCTGAGAAGTTAGGCTTTTGTTTGCATGAATATATAGATGATCTAATATGTGAAAATTTGTTTATCTTTTTCTTATATTGTCCAAGTTAACTCTGGTCAGTGAATAATTTGTTTAACTTTTTCTTATATGTGGAATCTGGGTTTGGCTGATGAGTGTGGAGGTTTTAGATGGAAGGCATATTAGAGACCTTTCATGTGAAAATTTTCCTCTTCATGAGTGTTGTGCCATGTTTGTTATTAAAAAAACTCATTTGCTTATTGGACATTTAACCGAATGGGATAGGACCACCTGCCTATTAGGGAAGAGTTTAATGTATAGGTTCCATGATGCATACATATTTATTAATAATTTGAGATTGTAATGACGATTAAATAATTAATGTATATGTTTGTTACAGAATTAGTTAAGCAAATTGAGAAGATGGACAAGAATTGGATTGATTTACCAACAAGGATGTCACGGGAATACTTGAATGGAATCGACGAATTCCTCAAGTTTGCATACAACAATAGGCCTGAAGATTCATTCATCAGTTGTCCGTGTAGAAAATGTGAGAATCGCTATAATTTTTCTCGAGAGGTTGTGCAAGATCATCTTTATCATAGTGGTTTCTTCAAAAAGTACAAAAATTGGACAAATCATGGGGAATCATATTCTATTTTAAAGCTCACCTTTTTATTGTAGTTGGGACGAAAAGTATCAATAGTTTGCTTCAATATTTCAAAATATGATGTGGCGGAGGGGATTGTTGTTAGTACGGATCCATTGGAGGAAGTTGATGGAGTTTCTTTGGGTTTAAAATTTTAGAAAATTTATGTTGATAAAGTCAAAAAGCCCGGCGCGGCTATAGAAAAAACTCGTCGAGGTGTTATGACAGTTAAGGAAGCTTATGGTCGTAATATTACTTGGCGATCTTGTGAAGTAAGTTACGAATAAAATTTTATTTTTTCATGTAATTTCATATAAATTTTTGACTTCATAAATTTGATATTAATTTTTTTTATTTTTCAAGTGTTTGAAAAGGATTAGCTTATGAAACGGTTAAAAGAAAAATTTGCAAAGCGGCTAAAGGGGATAATCATATCAAATTAACTTATGATACATTAGTTGTTGAATTTTTCATTTTGATTTTATTTTTGTTGTGTGATTAGACTTATTGTTAATTGAATTGTTTTGGATGTAATGATATTTGGTTGCATAGATTGAATGGATAGATATAATGGTAACATTTTATTTGGCTTGAGAATGGATGAAGTATTTGTATATTTTTTATATTATCTTGTATTAATGGATGTTTAGAATTTTAAGTTCTAAATGCCTATTTTTTTATATTTTGATAGACAAAAAATGTTACAAGTGAAATTGAATTTTTTTGAGACAGTTTAATTACCGACGTAAATAGAACTTTTGGAGGTTGTATTTTTATGTTGCAAATAATACTTTTTGTGACGGCATACTTTTGCCACGGCATACATTCGTCTCAATTGATACATTTTGAGACGGTATACTATTTGTTGCAATTGCTACCTTTTGAGATAGCATATTATTCGTCGCAATTGACACCTTTTGAGATGGCATACTATTTGTCTCAATTAGATACCTTTTGAGACGGCATTTTCTCCGACACTATTTTTTTTGAGATCGGAATTTACCGACGGCAAAGAGTATTTTTGGCGATGGTATTAGTAGCCGCCGCAAAAGAAATCATTTTTAATGTTTTTTGCGACACCTTTTTAACTGTCCCAAACAGTCATTTTTACCGATGCAAATTTATTTGAGACAGTAATTTTCGACGCAAATAGTTTTTTGCGACCCCAGTATGTACTACCCCTATTTGTCGATGGAAAACCAACGCAAATACTCTTTTGCGATGGATAATTGACCTTTTGTGATGGAATGCTCCCAATGCAAAAGCCCCTTTTTTTAGTAGTGTTGTTAGAGAAGAAGAGTCTGGATTTGAGTTTCCTGATGAGCAGGTGCTAAAGATTGATAAGGATCAATGGGCACTCTATTTCGATGGAGCCTCAAACTAATACGATTATGGGATAGGGATACTTCTTGTTGCTCCTAATGATTCTCGTATACCTTTGGCTTTTAAGTTGAATTTTAAGGTTACTAACAATCAGGCCGAGTATGAAGCTTGCTTGGCTGGATTAGAAGCCGCCTTAGAGTTAGGGGCAAGAAAGTTGGAGGTCTTAGGGACTCGGCTATGGTCATATCCCAAGCAAAGGGAGAATGAAAGGTCAAAGAAGAAAAGCTAGTTCAGTATCATCGAGAACTCGAGCTAATGATCCCCTTCTTTGAAAGCGTAATATTAATTCATGTGCTAAGATTGCAAAACAAATTCACCGATGCCTTGGCTACTCTAGGATCAATGATAGATATATCGCTCGGGATAAGACTAAGGCCCTTTGAAATTCAAAAGAAGGATGTACCTGCAGTCAACAACATCGATATGACCCAAGAAATCAATGACGAGTTACCATGGTATCACGACATCTGAGAATTCATCGAGAATGGAGAATATTCAAGCCAAGCCAGTAAAAAGAACCAAAGAGCTATCAGGGGACTCACCGCACAGTTCATAATCTGTGGGGGAAAACTCTACAAAAGAGGATGTCTAAGAGTTAATAAACTCTGTGTTAACAAAAAAGAAGGACACGAGGTGATGAGAGAAATTCATAGAGGAGTTTGCGGACCTCAAATGAGCGGGATGATGCTGGCTAAAAAGATCTTACACCAATGATATTTTTTGATGACCATGAAAGCAGAATGCCATCAGTTTTTCCGGAGATACCGAAAGTGCCAGATCCACGCAAACCTTATGCATGTACCACCATCTCAGCTGTGTATAACATGACCTCGCCCTAGCCACTATCGGTTTAGGAAATTGACATCATAGGGAAGGTTGCACCCAAGGCGTTAAATGGGCACGAGTTTATTCTTGTGGCAATTGATTATTTCACGAAGTGGGTTGAACCTACCTCTTACTTCGTCCTGAAGGCTGCCTAAGTAGCTAAGTTCATCAAAGAGAATCTCATTTGTAGGTACGGAGTCCCGCACGAGCTAATTTTTGATAACTGTTCCCACTTTCAAGGAGAAGTTTTGGATCTATTGGAGTGATACCGGATTGTTAGTCACAAATTCTCACTATACAAATCACAAACCATTGGGATTGTGAAAGCCACAAATAAGAATGTGAAGAAAACCCTTCAGAAAATGATAGAGGAAAGTAGAGATTAGCCAGAAAAGCTACCATTTGTGCTTTGGGAATACCGGATATCAATTAGAATTTCAATCGGGGCCACACTATATGCCTTGGTTTACAAAATGGAAGCAGTCCTACTTATCTAGTTGGAAGTCCTATCTTTGAGAATAATGGTCGAGAGTAGAATTTTTGAGATAGAATGGGAGAGAAACAAATTTGAAGAATTACCTTTGTTTAACGAAAGAAGACTTCAAGCACTGTTTCATATTCAAGGGTATTAAAGGAGGATAGCGCGAGCATTCAACAAGAAGGTTAAGTCCTAAAACTTGAAAGAAGGTGATTTAGTCCTCAAAGAGATCAGAGCTCCAATTTTCGACTCTAGGGGGCAAGTTCAAGCCCAACTGGGTCAGGCACTATCTTATTAAAACCCTTACGTCAGGAGGCGCTGCAATTCTGATGGACTTAGACGAGAATGTTTTCTTTACACCCATCAATTTAGACCAGCTTAAAAGATTCTACCCTTAAGGGAAAAGCCCGCAAAAGGAGAGCCTCAATACCCGAGTGTTACTCGCACCTTGAACTACGTTATGGCCTGATTCCCTTCTTCGGGATATGTAGGCAGCTTCTATCAGAAGTTCAGCCCAAACCTTTGTTCAAAATTTCCTCTTTAACCATGTTTCGAGTAGTCGATCAATGCAAAAGCTTGTTTTAAGTTTCTCTAATAAAATGATTATGTTTAAAAAGCCATCACAAACCAAAAGTGGAGAGACTTTCATTAAATGAGTTTATCGATACAAATTTCAAAAGATGTAAGAGAGGCTCGCAAGTCCTCATCCTAAAAAGCTAAAAAGGAAAGCAAACATGGATATTGAGACATAACAAAAGAAGTTAAGTCCTCATTCTCTTTGCATCTCCTTCTTGTCTTGCCTCGCGCTTGATCTCTACTTACAACCAAACCCTGTAAACCTCATAAAGCTTGCTATCGAAGTCCCTGCCAACTGACATCCTTAGTCGAGAAGACCAAGCCTGCTGATACTGACCCAAGAAACGGGCCCGGTAAGGATGATTGTACAGATGACTCATAGAAGTCTTGGGACAGATCTGGGTACGCCTGAATTGGTGAAGGATACGATAAGAATGATAGAAGGTGGCCAGCTTCAAGTCAACCAACAGAACCCCTGAGTGACCGGTAGTGGAAACAGTCATAGAAGGTATCTTCTGTTAGGGGCATAGCCAAGAGATGTCCTCCCCAGTCAAAGAACTCAGATAATCCTTCCAATCAGCTTCAGTGGAGCAAAGTCGGTAGACCTGACGACGAATAAAGGACTTATTGCTGTAGGTATCAGATACAGGCTTCTCCAGTAGATTCACCTTCTCCATCAACCAAACTTGAGAGAAATAAAGAAAAAAGAGAGCTGAGTGGAAAAATCCGAGAGAAATAAAGAAAAATGAGAGCTGAGTGAAAAAATCTGAGGAAATATGACAAAAAGAGAGATGAGTAAAAACCTGCAGCAAGAGTGCACTACCAGTAAAATAAGGAGCACCCCTAGCATGGACTCTATCAAGCCCTATAAGCGTCTCAACAAGAATCAATGGGACAGGGTCCTGACCCTCATGAATTTGATAGGCCAGATCCACCAAGGAAGAGCTAGCCTGCCCATTTGAAGGTCCCAGGAGGAAGCGAGCCAAAAGACAAATGCACAAAGCATACCTACGCTGAAGCAGAAAAGAGAAGTCGCTAAGGGACCCCTGCGGCCCAAAGCGGTCTATAAGTCAAGCCACATCAAGGGATCCACCATGAGTAATCAAAGCAGCCTCACGACGGGAAAAACCACAAAGCTGCATCAACCTGTCTCTAGCACTCGAGAAAATAGCAGGGACTATCACTTCATCACGACCTGAGATCTCAAGGATAGTAGAGAAATCCTCTATAGTCGGATAAGACTCCTTAATATCGAAGCGAAAGTCGTGCACCTCAGGATCCCACAATTGGGCAGCCCCTCGAAGTAGATGCCAATCAACCTTCATGCTTCGCAAGGAGAATAATGCATCTAGGCCAAAGTTGAGGAAGTTCCTGCGCTCAACCGGAGAGAGCTCATCCAATCCAATAAGGAGTTGTTATAGGAGTGGGCTATGAAGAATGTAAGGAAAATGCCAAGTATATAGAACAGTAGAATCTGGAGCAGTGTCACTTTTTTATAGAGTTGAAAAAGGAGGAAAACCCAGAATCTACCTCAAGTTTTGCGCCAAAACATTGTGTTGCAGCTGTCACTATTTTATTATGGCCGTATCTTTGTAATATAACACCCGTTATATTTCATTCCCAAAACTCATGGCCATGATACTAAAACTCCAGGCCGTGAACTTTTATTCATAAAAGTTTAGGCTGCCATTTCCAAAACTAATGGCCGTCATATTCTTTCTCACGACCGTCATCTTTTTTATGCAGAAATTTTAGCAGTTTGTCCCCATTTTGCCAATATACCCCAAACTGTAATTGAGCATTTGTTAGCAACTCGCAACAAGAAAAGCAGTTTGTATAGAAAGATCACAACTCACGAGTCATATCATCATGAATAATAAGAGTCTAAGCATTCAAGAGTGATTTTCATGTCATAAATAAAAAGTCATTAGCATACATGATAGTTAAAAGTGTAAAAGAGCATGAAGGTCCAACCCATCAAAAGTAGAGTAATGTATAAAAGTGTGTGGCCGATAGAAAAATCAAAGGCATGCAGGCCCCATCAGTATATCTGTGTAGAATGTCAAAAACAATATGTGTCAGTGCGTGTCTGTGCAATATGTGTTGAGGCAATGTACCATAACAGTATGTTAAGGTAGTGGATCAGGAGCAGTGGTGTATTAGAACAAAAGTATGAGAATGTATCAGACGGGCACATAGGCTCAAGCAAGAATAGGCATGCAAGCCTCCATGTACAATAAAAAGAGAAAATGAAATCATCTGTAGCTAGTCAGAAAAGTCACTCCAGCCAGGTCCTCTTCCCTTAAACCACGTGTCCTCCCTTAGATGACTCTAGATGTCGACCCGGTCTCCTCCGCCTCCTCTGAGATGTTGATTGTCTGTGTAACACTGGGAGTTCGAGCCCGGGATAAAGAAGTAAGGTTGAAGAAAAAGTCCATCTTGAGGATGCAGCTGGGGCGATAGGTGCTGTGCGACCATCATAAGCCCTCGGCCCTCCACCACGTCCACGCTGAAAGAAGAAAAAGGGGGCACATCAGCTAAGGAAGATGAATATGAACAAAAAGGAAAGAGTGCGAGAATGAAAGGTAAAAAATACTGCCACAAGGCCACCCCGAGGAGCAGGGGGCTTCAAGCCATGTGCTCAGAAGGCAGCATCCCAACGGTGGACCAACACCCTTAACCCGGTGATCAAGGGGAGGGACTGGTCGCACCACTTCTGGGGCATCTGTCAAGAGAAAAACATAAGTCAGTATAATCAGGTGGTAGGATCATTCAGATGTGGGAAACAGTACAGTCAGATCATCATAATCAAATACAAATAATAGTATCAAGAAGAGAAGAAAGGATGTCGTACCTGCTTGGCACCGGGGGGGTAGGAGAATCTCTGGGGCCACTAGCTCAAGAACCCAAATCTGATGAAGGACTCCATCCACAAAGGTGTCCACTGTTCAAGAGAGCACGGGATGTACAAGGCCCAGGGCAGCAGAAGGAGGACCCCGCACAATAGTACGAGCGCCTATGGCAGGCATAAGCCTCTCTTAGACAAAGACCACTTAGTCACGATCCTCGCCCTCGACCAACGTTACAACGTCGAGGCCTACCATGGCTCAGATGATCTCGACTGTGCGAAGTGTGTCAGTCTGACGCATTCCCACCGGAGGTGTTCTCAGGATACAAAAATGATCATACCCCAAGGACTGCCGAATGACGCGCTCGCCAAGGTACCACTCTCTGCAGAATGGTCCCTCAAGCAAGACACGGGTCTGGGTATTTTAGCTTGCTAGATTAATCTTTGAAAAATCATAACTAATTATAGATTTGAGGTTGTGCTTTATGTCCATGCTTAGATTTTTGTGTTATCTTCTATTTAAAATTGGTTTGAATTGATTTGAGTGCATAAAACTCGAAATATCATTTTTCTACCAAAATGTGTCGTTTTCAGACAAGCCTCTATTGCAGAGGTAAAAACCCCATTTTAGAACGAGAACTAAGCTTGGGTTTCTCATGAAAGTTGTAACTAACATGTTAATCTATCTACCCACAAAAATGAGCCTCTTTGGTTGAGATTTGGTTAGTCAAAACCCCTTTATAATTTGCTGTTTATGTTCAGTGACTTAAATAGCTTGATGTCAAACCTTTTTGTGTAACCAAAAATTGCTATTTTAGTGACCTATTTCAATAGTGTTCTTCATGAAAAATGTTGGGAACATTTCAATCTAAATGCTGTTAAAAAATCAGGTCCATAAGCCTATGTTTGATCCCTCACATGAATTTTGGACTCTCTGTTTTTTCTGTTAAAGGTTCACTTCTGCTGAGTTTTAAAATGTTGATTAGACCCAATTTCTTAAATGAATTGTTTCTCAATTATTTTTGTAAGAACTATCCTGAGCACTCTTCATAAGAATTGTATGGGACATGATGGCCTAAAACATATCCAGAATTTAGCTCGAAAGAACCTATTTTGATTCCCCAAACCCATGGCCTTCTGAGAGTCTTTTTCGCAGCAAATTGTAAGGTGCTGCTGAAGCGTTTTCCTTTGTGGAGGCCAAATCACCTAAAAGCCTTAGGATTTATCCTATGTTTCCTTCATGAGAGTTGTAGAGAATATTTTAATATAACTTATGACTAAAAACCAGAATTCAAATCGAAGTCTAGGGTGCCCCAAATTGTTGTTGCAAGTTAAAATTTAATCGTTGAAAGTATAGTTGTAAAGTGTTAAGTGAATTGTGAGCATGCCCCTTGTGTTTGGAATTGTTTACATGATTAATTTGATTTAACTTATAAGAATCATGACTTGATATCATTGTATGATGAAAAATGACCTTGCCATGTGATTGAGACCATGCTTTAAAGAGTTGTACCTCATGCTTTGAATAGTTGTACTCATGCTATGCTTAGTTATACTCTATGCTATATTTAATTGTACATCTTTCCATGCTTAGTATACCTCATTACTGCTTAGTTGTACTTTAGGCTATGAGTTGTCCATGCACATTGTCATATTACACTTGAGGCATCTTGGGGTTTATCCTTGTACTGTTAATACATTGTCTTGTCTCGTTTGTTAGGGATGTCTTTAGACTTTTGTTTGACACTAGGCGAAAACATCACGAGTCTTAAGGTGGGATGACGCGGTTATATCTTTGTATGGTCAGGAGGTGGCATCAGAACCCACGCCGTTGTGATTGAATAAAATAGCAGGGACACGAAGCCCGGCAAAGAGGTTATTATTCACAACGATGCGCGAATGATGGCCTTAGTGATCACGAGACCTACTATTTTTGATCTTTTGTTACAGATCCATGATGTTCTCTTTTATATTTTGTAATCACCAATATGAATTTGTAATATTTCTATATTTTGCGAGTATTCCAAGATATAAATGATGTAATAGTTCAATGAATATCTACGAATGAATCGTTAGTGTAACCCTGATTATATTCTTATGCATGTCTTAACGTGCCCGGGAGCCGGGACGTCACAGCTTGGTATCAGAGTCTAGATTTAGTAAACCTTTAGGCCTTAGGTTACGGGAAATTATAAGTTCTGTAGAGTGTCTATATTATTTAATTTAACACCTATAATGCTATTAACTTAAAATCCTTACATTAAGTTTCCCCTAATCTTCTCTTTTCTTAGGATGGCATCCGGCTCAAAACTAGAAGGACCATGGTCGACATCAGAGTTGGAGGATTCGGACCCATAAGAAGTACCAATGGAGGTGGTGGATCCCATTGATGTTATTCCCCTGGCGTAGATATTTCTCGAAGGTTGTTGTAGACGCAGATGAGGAGGTAGCAGAAGAGGAGGTAGCAGAGGAGGAAGATTGTGAGACCAAGTTCCTTTTTATTTTGTAATATGTATTCTCGACGTGTTATATATCGCTTTAGTTGTTATAGAAAAGCATGTTTCTATATGTTTTGTGCGTATGTTCGCTTAGATATGCATGCTGGTTTTAATCCCGGTCTTGTTCGAGCGTTGTGGCAGAAAGTTGGAAACATTCTGGGCAGGATCGTTCGATCGGTCTTTAGACTACTCGAGCGGTCTGTCTGCGTGGGTTATATAAGTAGCATGCTAGTGGCTTGGGGACTTGGTCCAAAGCTTCTCCTACAAGCTTCTTTCCTTCTCTCTTGATAGAAAGACAAACACCCTAGACTTCTCTCTAGCTTTGGCTTGCTCCAGGTGTGATTCTTGGCTTTACGAGGGTGGAACGGTGTCCTCTTCGCCAAGGGCTTCACGTTTATCTGAACAGAATCTTATTTTAGCAACGTTAGTTTTTTGCTGGTGGTTAAAGCTTTGAGTTTTTAACTCTATATGGTAGGATTCTAGACTCTCTTACATTAAAAGCATGTTATATGTGATTATACGCATTTTTATCGCTTTAAAATGTTATGGATGTTGGATTTTGTGTTTAAACCTCTTTTGGTTGGATGAAAAGCATGTTTTGCTATCCTAAAGTTTATTATAAAGTTGGTAGACGTATGTATAAATGATTTTCAAAAGGATGAGTTCTAAAAATCAAAAGGAAGTGTGAATTTGTTTTGAAAACATGTTTTTTGATGTTTGGAGCCAACCCTTGGGGTTGAGCCTTGGTTTAAACGATGTGGTTGAGATGGTGGAAACACTTTCAAAATGTTAGTCGATTTCCATTAATATATGGATAATATTGCTGTGTGCCGTAAATATTTTGTACATAGCTGTGTGCATAGAAACGTTTTGATAAGTCGTGTTGTGTGCCTTTTTAATGATTCAATAGATGTACCGTAATAATGTGTGTATATTTGTGGGCCACAATTGCTCCTCGGTGAAAGTCCAAAAACTTGCGCAAGATAGATGCTTTGTTCATTTGGGTTAATCCTCGTAAATGAAGTGTTTTCTCCATTGGAAAGCATTTGTTGTTGTAGTAATGTATAGAGCTTGTTATTATCTAGCGGGTCATTGGATGCCCTCAAACTTGGTTAATGGGTGAGAGTCTAAAATTGTTACCTTTGTTCCCGGGGCGACATGATCAGTATATAGGAATCATTGATGGTTGTGAAAATCAGGTTGAAAAATAACGTGTTGTTTATGTTTATTAAACCGTTGGACGTTAGAGGTTTATATGAAAACTTGTGATTTTGAGGATGAAAAATTATTTTGAGACTTGTGTAGTCGAATTGTTTATATAATCCGTAATGACATGTTATGCATTTAATTCATGATAGTCTATTCCTATAAGGTTTTGACTCACGTTATTGGATTTAAATCTTTTCAGGTGAAAACGAACATGAAACTTCATCTTGTGAAGCCCTGGAGGTGGCAGAATACAAACTCTACGTTTTGTAGTTCGGTGGTCTATACTGGTTTTGTTATTGGATCATGAAATTGTGTGATACGTTTTAAACTTGGAAGCATATGTTTTGTAAGCGTTAAGGCGATGATACCATTGTATGAATGTTGTATGTGGATAGGAGGAACCTTGGGTTGATTATTTTAATTTCATAGTTGTATGAAATGGTGTTTGGGTGGAATCGTTTTGGTGATTGTAACAAAAAGATTTTGGCTGGTTTTATGTTTAACACCAGGCTTTGTACCTCAAGGAAGTTTTGAATCTTGTTTTAGCATGTTTATTATTGCTTGGCTGTGCCTTGAAGGGTTTTCAAAAAGGTTAGAAAATGATTAAATGTTGGGGTTTAAAAGTGGATTTTGAAAATTTAGTCCAGAGCCAGATCACTCGATAACTGCTTGAGTGGTTTATCGAGCGATCAAAATGTGCTCTCGATTGTTTTGCAGGCTAAGGAAAAACAGTGTACAGGTAAGGACCGCTCGAGCGATTTTTTGACTAATTGAGCGATCTGGGCAGAATTTTGAAAATTTTGATTATTTTGTTTTAAACCTTAGCTCATGGGGACCTAGACCTTATTCTTTTGAGTTCTTATTTTCTCTAAAATAAACCCTTGAATGTGCACTTTTCAAAGGTTTTGAATTCATCTTTCGCCTATGTCCTTGGATCTATTTGAGCTTAGGTGGTTTTGGTGGATTTTGGAATCATAAAACGGGTTTTCTTGAGTGGTTCATATGACCCTGGTTATAGGGCGTGAGAACTTGGTATAAGAGCTCTAGGTCCGAATACCTAAGAGCCATGAGAAGTGGTTGCATCACCCGGTGTGGATGGTTGCGTGTGCTTGATTGCATGTGTTTAAATGTTTTGGATAGCATGAGAATGATAATCTGTTATTGTATGAGGATTTTGTGTATTACGTGCGCATAGAGGCTGGACCTTAAGATTGATAGGTCTGGCTTTCGGACGTTTGGATTGACAAACTTAGAAGCCAAGTTAGAAATGCATTTGACCGACGTACTTTCTAGCAAGGAATCTAAGTAGGTTACTCAAACTAACTTGTCACTCTTTTCGGTGCTCCTCAGTACATGGAATTTGTCTGCATAATCTTGAATGGCTAAGTGTTAACATGATTATGTGACATGCGCTGATAATAACATGATGAATCGAATCTTATGTTGTTATGTTCTATATTTCTTTTATATCGAGGCTATGTTTTTACAGAGAGGACGTGGCCGTGGTCGAGGTCGTGGCCATGGTTTAGGCCAAGGGGATGTGCCAATTCTTGATGCTAAGGATGTTAATGCTCCCCAAGGACCAGTAGACGGGGTAGATATGCTACGTGGGATGGTGGGTTACATATGTCAGCTAGCTAAGGCCGCTAGGGGAGGGGAGAGAGTACCCAAGCCGAGGGTCACTGTTGCGATGTGTGAGTTTTAGCGTCTTGACCATCATATCTTTTTTATGGATTTCGATCCCAAGGTGGCTACAAAATGGCTGGAACTTGTAACAAGGATCCTAGATACATTACAGCTTGTCAAGGACGACTTGAGAGTTGTGTTCGCTGCTTTTCAACTGAGGGGTGATGCCCACGAGTGGTGGAAGTTTGCTAGAATTGTTGTGGAAGGTATGTGGGATGCTTCCACGAAGGTATTTCTAGAGAAATACTTTCTCGAGTCCTCTAGGAATTTTTATCGAGAGGAGTTCTTTCTCTCACCAAGGGAACGATGAATGTTATACAGTATGAGGTAAGGTTCACCAACTTGTCCCGCTTTGCAAAGGAATCCGTGGCCACTGTTGAGCTACGTTCAAAGAGGTTTGAGGCCCGTGATTAGGGAAACGGTGGTAGGATTGAGGCTACGTGCCATTACTGAGTTGGTAGAGTCGGCAGTCCCCATTAAAAATGCTTTGAATGAGACACAAAAGGCTAGAGAGGTTAGAGCACTGCAAGGTGGAGCGAGTGCACAGTCAGGTGAACGCCACAATAAGAGGCAGAGGTCGTTTGGTCCTAGTTTTGGTCCTACTAAGTCATATAAGTAGTTTTCAACATCAGCACCCTCGGTAGCTTCGTTGAGATGGCCGGAGTGGAGAGAGCTTATTTGTTACCAGTGCAGACAACCAGGGCATCGTGTGACGAATTGCTAACAGAGGGGACATTTCTAGAGTTCAGTACCTGTTCAGTCCTAGGGAAGGAAGCCCCCAATTTGTTTTGGGTGTGGCTAGTTGGGGCATTTTCATAGAAATTGCCCTAAGGGAGGGAGTGTATAGAGCACCGCAGGTGCACCATATGTTTAGTTAGCTTAGGGATGATAGACTTACCAGCAGCAACAATAGTAGCCAGTAGTAACTCAGACTTTTAGGGCTACAGAAGGGGGTTCTTCAGTTCAACCAGTGCGACAGCCCGTAACACATGGTTATAGTGGGCAGACTAGGGGACCGTAGGGCCGAGTGTACGCCCTTACAGATCCTAGCTCCTTGCTTCTCCAAGGCACAAATTGTGCCAAACGCTGTAACGACTACTTCGATTATCAGAGGTACTCTCTTACTGTACCCTTCATGGGCCAGTGTTCTTATCTACACGGGAGCATTACATTCTTTTATCTCATCTTCTTTTTCATCTGCTTTAGGGTTAGAGATAAATACGCTCGGTAGCACGCTATGGGTAGAGACCCTGATTGGTGGAAACGTAGTGTTGGGATGAGTTTGTAGATCCTGTGAGATAGAGGTCGTCGGCCACTGCTTAAAGTTTGATTTCATCATTCTCGATATAACCATGTTTAATGTCATCTTAGGGATGGATTGGCGACCACCTATTGTGCTTATATCGACTGTGATCGACATGAGGTATCGATTTGTATACCTAAGGGTGATTGTTTTTGTTTCATGAGTGATTGAGACGATGGTTTAGTGCCCATGCTCGGTGTTGTGCAAAACCAAGGAAACATTAGTTTTCTCTTTTTTGCTCTCATGTTGGATGAGGCAATTGGGGTTCAGGGAGAGTTTTCCATTATAGATTGCAACTACCTAGATGTCTTTCCTGACGATCTATTTGAGTTGCCACCACCTCATCAGATAGAATTTTCTATTGATCTTGTTTCGGGAGCCGCTCTTATTTTGATATCATCTTACTGTTTTGCACCAGTAGAGTTACATGAGCTTAAGGTACAGCTTCTAGAATTGCTAGATAGGGGGTTCGTATGCCCAAGTACGTCGCCATTGGGAGCTCTGGCTTTATTTACTAAAAAGAAGGATTGGTCGTTTAGATTGTGCATTAATTTTTGAAAACTGAATCAGATAACGGTAAAGAACAAGTATCCTATGCCTAGGATTGATGATTTGCTCGATCAATTAAAAGATTCATGATGTTTTTTGAATGTTAACTTGAGATCGGGGAATCACTAGTTGAGGATCAGAGAAGAGGATATAGAGAAGACTGCTTTTCGAACACGTTATGGTCATTACGAGTTTCTAATCATGCTATTCAGTTTGACTAACGCGCCTGCGACGTTCATGAACTTGATGAACCGCATATTCCATCCATATCTTGACAACTTTGTGATTATGTTTGTAGACGACATTCTTATCAATTCACTATCGAGGGAGACGCATGAGGAACATCTACGTATTGCTCTGCAGCTTTTAAGGGAACATCGACTTTATGAAAAATTTTAGAATTGTGAATTTTGGATGCTTGAGGTAACGTTTCTTAGACATGTGGTATCGAGGGATGGGGTATTTGTGGACTCTTCAAAGATTGACGCAGTGATGAATTGGAAATGACCGAAGAATGTGTTTGAGATTCACATTTTTTGGTTTGGCAGGCTGCTACCGATGATTCGTGAAAGATTTTTTTTGACTCTCCGCGCCGATGACTCGCCTTACATGAAAGGCGGTCAAGTTTGTTTGGAGTGAGTCTTGTGAGTTGGCATTTTAGGAGCTGAAGAAGAGATTGACAAGTGTACTAGTGTTGGTTATTCTGGAATGGGGTTTGGGTTACACAGTTTATTGTGATGCGTCGCATGATGGATTAGGATGTTTCTTGATGCAGGAGGGTAAGGTTGTAGCTTATGAATCATGGCAGTTGAAGACTCACGAGCAGAATTTTCCTACACATGACTTAGAGTTAGCAGTCATGGTGGCCGCACTATCTTTATAGTGAGCATTGTGAGATTTTCTCAGATCACAAGATTTTGAAATACTTATTTTCTTAGAAGGACTTAAATCTACGCTAGCGAAGGTGGATGGAGTTTGTGGAGGACTACGATTTTGATCTATAGTATCACCCGGGAAAGGCCAATATTGTGGCCGATGCTCTTAGTAGGAGATCTCATGGTACGTTAGCTTCTATTGCTATACGAGAGTGGGACATGCTTCAAGAGGTTGTTGAGTTTGATTTGTGTCTCGGGGAGACAAAAGAGGGCGCAACCTTATT
Source organism: Heliamphora exappendiculata (assembly GCA_034768845.1). Taxonomy (NCBI): domain Eukaryota; kingdom Viridiplantae; phylum Streptophyta; class Magnoliopsida; order Ericales; family Sarraceniaceae; genus Heliamphora; species Heliamphora exappendiculata. Next base: position 15,591 of record JAOTRH010033643.1, read on the forward strand.
TTTAGTGGTTCACGACTTATGTTGGTTGCTTGTGTTCTAGAGGCTCAATAGGCTGATCAGGAAGCTCAGATGCTATGGGATCGTGTAGACAGTGTGGGAGACACCAAGGGATGGGTTGTGAGCTCGAATTAGAGTTTGAGATTTGCAGGGAGAGTGTTTGTGCCAAAATTGTGCCGTGATGATGTGTTATGTGATTTCCACCATTCTTTTCTTGTAGTGCACTCAGGACGCACCAAGATGTATCACAACCTGCGCTGTCAGTTTTAGTGGAAGTGAATGAATAGGGATGTAGTTCAGTTTGTTTCTCGATGCCTTACTTGTTAGCAAGTGAAGGTAGAATATCAGAGGCTAGTAGGGTTGCTACAGCCGTTGCCAGTGTTAGAGTGGAAATGGGAGAACGTCACGATGGATTTTGTATTTGGACTTCTGAGATAGCCTAAAGGGCATGATGCTATTTGGGTTGTGATTGATAGACTGATGAAGTTTTCACATTTTCTTCCTATACGTGTGAAGGATTCTGTGGACAAGTTGAGTAAGTTGTATGTTAGTAAGATTGTTTGGTTATATGGAGTTCCTATATATATTGTTTCCAATTGAAACCTGCGTTTCATGTCACACTTTTGGCAGAGTCTTTAGTTGGCTTTAAGGATGAATTTGCTTTTCAGCACTGCTTTTCATCCTCAGATGAACGGTCAGTCTGAACGTACTATATAGATTTTGGAGGACATGCTAAGAGGTTGCGTACTCGATTTTTGGGGTTCTTGGAAGGATTATTTGCAGTTGACAGAGTTTGCATATAATAATAGTTACTAGTCTAGCATTGGGATGACGCCTTTTGAGGACTTGTATGGAAGGCCATGTAGGTCGTCGGTATGTGGGACATATGTAGGAGAGGCAGCAGTGTTAGGACTCGACTTGGTACGGGAGACAACCGAGAAGATTACCATGATTTGCCAATGCTTGATGACGGCCCAAAGTTGTCGGAAGAATTATGCTGAACAAAGGAGGAGACCATTAGAGTTTAGGGTGGGGGCCACGTGTTTTTGAATATTTCTCCACGCCGAGGTTTGATGAGATTTGACTGTAGTGGGAAGTTGCCGCCGCGCTTTATTGGGCTGTTTAAAATCCTTGAGAGGGCTGGGAAGGTGGCATATCGTCTGTCTTTGCCTCCTCAGTTGTTTTCTGTGCACAATGTGTTTCATGTTTCTATGCTTCAGAAATACGATTCGGCCCTGCCACACATTTTGGATTAGGCTGGGTTGCGGGTGGACAAGGATGATTCTTTTGAGGAACGACGCGTGAGGATTTTGGATATGAACGAACAAGTGTTGAGAAGGAGAACCATTGCCTACGTCAAGATTCTATGGCTTTATCACAGTATTAAGGAAGCTACGTGGGAGTTTGAGTCCAAAGTCCGTGCTATATACCCGGAGTTGTTTTCTTTTTGACCATGTAGCGAATTTCGGGGGTGAAATTCCTTAAGGGAGGATGAGCTGTGAGACCTAGTTTCTTTTTATTTTGTAATATGTATTCTCGACATGTTATATATCACTTTAGTTGTTACAGAAAAGCATGTTTCTATATATTTTGTGGATGTGATCGCTTAGATATGCATGTTGGTTTTAATCTCGGTCTTGTTCGAGCGTTGTGGCAGAAAGTTAGAAACTTTTTGAGCAGGACCGCTCGATCAGTCCTTAAACCGCTTGAGCGGTTTGTCTGTGTGGGTTATATAAGTGGCATGTTAGTGGCTTGGAGACTTAGTCTAAAGCTTCTCCTACAAGCTTCGTTTCTTCTCTCTTGATAAAAAGACAAACATTAGATTTCTCACTAGCTTTATGCTTGCTCTGGATGTGATTCTTGGCATTACGAGGGTGGAACAGTGTTCTTCTCGGCAAGGGCTTTGTGTTCATCCGAACAAAATCTTGTTTCGACGACTTTGGTTTTTTGTCGGTGGTTAAAGCTTCGAGTTTTTAACTCCATACGGTAGGATTCTAAACTCTCTTTCATTAAAAACATGTTATATGTGATTATATGCATTTTTACCGCTTTAAAATGCTATAGATGTTGGATTTTGTGTTTAAAACTTGTTTGGTTGGATGAAAACCATGTTTTGCTATTCTAAGGTTTATAATAAAGTTGGTGGACGTATGTGTACATGATTTTCAAAAAGATGAGTTTTGAAAATCGAAAGGAAGTGCGAATATGTTCCGAAAACATTAGTTTTTGATGTTTGGAGCTAACCTTTGCGGTTGAGCCTTTGTTTAAACGATGTAGTTGAGATGGTGGAAACATTTTTAAAATGTTGGTTAATTTTCATGAATATATGGATAATGTTGCTGTGTGCCTTAGACGTTTTGTACGTAGCTGTGTGCGTATAAGCGCTTTGATATGTCATGTTATATGCCTTTTTAATGATTCAATAGATGTACCGTAACAATGTGCGTATGTGTGGGCCTCAATTGATTCTCGGCGAAAGTTCAAAAACTTGTGCATGATAGGTGCTTCGTTCCTTCGGGTTAATCCCTGTAAATGAAGTGTTTGTTCCATTAGGAGGCGTTTGTTATTGTAGCAATGTATAGAGCTTGTCATTATCTAGCGGGTCATTGGATGCCCTGGAACTAGGTTAATGGGTGAGAGTTTATAACTGTTACCTTTGTCCCCGGGGCGACATGGTCAATACATAGGAATCATTGATGGTTGTGGAAATCAGGTCAGAAAATAACGTATTGATTATGTTAATTAAACTGTTGGACGTTAGAGGATTATATGAAAACTTGTGGTTTTAAGGATAGAAAATCATTTTGAGACTTGTGTAGTCGAATTGTTTATATAATCCGTAATGACATGTTATGCATTTAATTCATGATAGTCTATTCCTATTGAATTTCGGTTCATGTTGTTGAATTTAAAACCTTTCAGGTGAAAACTATCATGAGCCTTGATCTTGTGAAGCCCTGGAAGTGGCGAAATACAAACTCTTAGTTTTATAATTTAGTAGTCTATACCGGTTTTGTTATTGGATCATAAAATTGTGTGATACATTTTAAACTTGGAAGCATATGTTGTGTATGTTAGAGACAAAATTGTCAAGATCATTATTTTTGCAAACGATTTTGGTAAAAAATTAACTGGACAGGCCAACGCCAAAACATGCTCCAGATAAAACTTTTGACGACGAACAATCAAAATAAAACCTGTGCAACCAAAGTTAATTTAGAAGAATACATTTTGTCGATCGATTCTTCAACTATGATTTGATTCCGAGTTGAAGTTCCTATAAGATCTTCTACTGTATTCACTTACGTGATCCTCGAACGTAGTGTGGGCTACGGACTATCGAGAACTCGTACTGGCAGAATCCAGATATATTTAGTCTTGAAAGACAAGTTATGATATATCAATATAAAACTGGTTTAACTTACTCGCTTATATATAGGGCGGCAACAGGAATCTGGGAAGTAATTATTAGTAAGACTTCTAGTAGAATACAGACATCTACTAGCGGTTTCTTCAATTTACAGAAAATAGTGAATTACAGTTCACACCTCTAAAGAACTATAATTACATTATGACCCATAATCTCAAGACTTTCTTGCATTGAGCTCATGTTATTAAATACTTACTGTCAATTTAATTTAATCGGCGTCTTGATATTTCTTAAGATCTTCTGCTTAACTTATTTGACCGCCGGATAATCAAATCCACCTGTAGGGTTTATTATAAATAGTGCTTATCCTCTTAATCCTAAAATAATTTTGATTTGCATATACTTAATATTCGTTATTTTGATTCATTATTGGGTGTGATCTTATATGGGTCTATATTCCCGGTGAGTTTGATAGCGGTATTATTTATATGGTAAAATATTAATTATTGATAGAATTCACGTCCCAAAAAATCAGAATTGACGATAATCCCTTAAGGATGCTTATAAAATTAATTAACTCTTGGAGTGTGAATTAATTTATATAGTCAGTATAAAATTAATTACCCTAAATGTCCCGTTCAATACATACAAAGTGTACGAGCACAGAGAGTCAGAACAACAGACGACACTATTATCTATTTCCTGTAATCAAGATAGGCCTACTAAAATTTTGTGCTACAGTCGTACCAATAGTATGTCTATTTCCATCTAAACTGTGAACATAAAATTTATATTTTACAAGAACCTAAAATTTGATCTTTTGTATGCAAGCCGTACTCTACACACCAGATTAAATACGATACAGAATATCAGACATCCATGTATAACATTTGAAGAAATGATACACTTATATTGCTTATAAAGATTCCCATAAAATGAAAAATTAATATTACTAAATTAAAATTAAATACTAAAAACATGGTTTTCAGTATACCAACTCTAACAATCTACCACTTATACTCAAAATCATGCTGCCATACGTCTGACTCCCATGCCCTCTACATGACTATCAAAAGTCTTAGCCAGTAAGCTCTTTGAAAAAGGATCTACAAAGTTGTCTCTTGATGCAATCTTGGTCACAGTAACATCACCTCTCTATACAATTTCTTATATTAAGTGATACTTACGCTCAATGTGCTTACCTTTCTTATAGACCTTTGGCTCATTTGAGTTTGCAACCGCTCCGCTATTGTCACAGAAAAGTGTAATAGCTGACTGAACTGAAGGTACCACATCTAGATCCAACAGTAAGTTCTTGAGCCAAACGACCTCCTTGGCTGCTTCAGAAGCTGCCACATACTCGGCCTCCATAGTGGAATCAACAACTCAGGACTGCTTGATACTCCTTCAACTTATAACTCCACCTCCTAAGGTAAACACAATCCTGAGGTAGACTTACGGGAATCCCTATTAGCCTGAAAATATGAGTCTGTATACCCCAAAGGTACTCGACTGTCTGCCTAGTAAACCAACATATAATTCTTAGTCCTTTTCATGTACTTAATTATATTCTTTACCGCAGTCTAATGCTCCTGTCTTGGGTTAGACTGATATCTGTTAACCATGCTAACAGTAAAGCAGATGTCAGGTCTAGTGCGAAGCATAGCGTGCTTCTTACTGCCGAAGCATTAAAAATTGCCTTCTTCTTCTCTACCTCATCAGGTGTTTTAGGACACTGATCCTTGGATATAGTGATTTCATGTATGAAAGAAAAAAACTCTTGCTTGGAATCTTGTATGCTAAAACGAGTAAGGATATCATCGATATACTTTGCTTGTGATAAGCCCAACATCCTTTGTT
>JAOTRH010033654.1:0-20817 GCA_034768845.1 Heliamphora exappendiculata
CATCTTTGTGCAGCCCCAGAAAGCGACCGATGGAACAATTGGGCCTTAAGCTGATCATCGATCCCCATAGGGGAGAGAGTGCCAACATACATTTTTAGGTGGATACGGGGATCCCTAGTGCCGTAAAACTTTTCCATTTCTGGCATCTTGAACTTCTCGGGTAGTTTTACATCTGGGAATAAGCACAAATCACCTACATCCAGCATATATTCTTCTACTCTTTTAGCTTTTCTCAGCACCTTTTCCATCTGGTCAATCTTTTTTGCTAGTGCAGATTCCCTAGACTGAGCGGTATTTTCATCTTCTACCACAATCGGGCGGGAAATCCGACGTGGCACAGCAACTTGTGGTATCTCTGGTCCCTGGTTGTCATCCCAAAAATTTTCACCGTTCTCATTTGTATTGTCTGGCTGCCCATTCACACCGAGCATACATGCCTGAATTGCTTGTATCTGTGCCTGACATTGAGTTTGAGCTTGGGTCTGTTGTTCCACAGCCCGTTGTATCTTGATAATAGCCCTCATCAGGGCTGTCAGAATAACTTCATTCTTTGCCATGTCTGTTGATTCAGAAACTCTGTGAAGTCTGCCTGATTCTGATCTTATCCAAACTAGTGTCGATTGTACTTTTTTTTATCAATGGTAACCCCCCAAAAAACCTGATCCCACAAGCAGAATAACCAGTCTCAGATATTTTTTGAAAGAATTCAAACAACAGACAGTAAATATCTCAGATACCCAAAAACAGCTGAACCTAAAAAAATGCCCATGTCGGGCTCATACCACCAGCATAACAACTGAACATCTGAAAACCCAAGATGAGAACCAAAGGGGATAGATCAACCAAGTTCTAGAGGGAAGGTTTTATCTAAGCAGATGGCGTTTCGACAAAAAAGACTATTCTAACCCTCAAGAGGCTGGTTCGACCTATGAGTCTTAAAGCATAACGGTAGAAAAATAAAACTTTCTCACATAGGTCGAAAGAAAGGGGTTTAAAGAAAGCAAGCCTAGACTAAAAATGGGATAGAGAATTAGCAACCTAAGAAGAACCCGAAAGGGGGAGAAATAATCTTAAAGGCCCAAACGAAACACAAGCATGACCCCGAGAAGAAGCCTAATACATCAACAGGGAAGAACTGACAATCCGAGAAGAACTCGAAGAAGAGAGAGACTATCCTAGAGGTGTTATGACCCTGGGAAGAAAATTACGGCATGAGAAACTGATCAGGATGAAGGACGAAATCTAGGTAAGGATCCGAAGGCAAAAAACTAATCTATTCAAAGGATAACAGAAAATTCGGGCCGAACCCGGGGAAAGAACCAGTCTAATCCGAACAAACAATCCTAACAATATAAAATCAAAACATACAATAAAGAAAAATACATAATCCTATTACGGTTAGCAGCACCTAATTGGGGGTTCTAAGTTCACTATACGCAAAAGGACGATTTTGATCAATTTGAACAGGGTACCTTCTGAATAGAGCTGGGTATATACCTCACATGTCTGGAGTGGTGCAGGACATGGTCAAATAGTACGCCCGAACTCTTTTACTGCACCTAAGATAGCGTACAGTCAGCAAGGGTTGCCCGTCTTCCCAATAATCCCCGAAATGGATGAACGTTCACGGCATCGGGTCGATCAGGCAGGGGGAGTTGAAAAATAATGCACATGCATGCAAAAATGCAAATGAGAAATTTTATTAAAAACCAATGATGTTTTCAAGTCTAGCCCTCTTATTTGATTTTATAAACTGCTCCCCAGCGGAGTCGCCAGAAAATACTATGGCGTTGGGATTTAGGGATCATTTAAAAAAATGTTCAAAAATAAAGAATTCAAAGAATGTTTAGAAAAAACTTTTAACACCTTCAAAATTAAATTTTGAAAACCCTTTTTTTGTTGAAAATAGAGTCGCCACTTAGTTTTTGAGAAAAACTAAGAAAAATAAAAATGGCTTACTGATCTTGAAAACGTTAACCAAAGAAAAGGGTTCGGGGGTTAAGGTACGAATCGAAAAAGCTGTTAGGCACCCCGTTTGCCCAACCATAAGGTTGGCCTTTACTAATCATTATTGGTTCTTCAATAAGATTTCTCAAACGCATGCAAACAAAGAAAATAGAGGCAAAGAGAGAACATCCAAAATCAAGTATTAAAAATACATAACATATGTACATAGAACTCCAAATTAGAATAGATAAAGGGATTAATTCCTAAGTCCTACGATATGCAATTCTATCTAAAGAATACATGAAATATACCCACATGCAATATTTACTAAAATAAATTAAACTAGCATTGTTCAAATGAAAGAGTAAAAATACGCTAAAGATGCTAAAATTACCTAAACATGATTTGCTACAAAATAAGCTAAACCATTCTAAACATGCATTTAAAGAAAATAACTAAAACATGCACAATAAAAAATAAACTAAATTAACATTAAAGACTAAACGTAAAAAGATGCATGAAAATTTTATACTAAAAGAGTGCCTACTATCAAAGAAAATGAAATGAGAATTTTAAAGAAAATTTTGAAAGTTTGAAGAAAAATAAAGAAAAAATTTATAAAGAAAAACATACTAAAAAGAAAATGGTAGAAAATATTATCAAATTATTGAAAGAGAAGAAAACCTAATTACTTACATTTTACCTTTTCTTTAAAAGAGATGGAAGAAAACAAAAAGAAAATAAAGAAAAGAGAATTACATTTTAAAAGGAAAAGAAAATTAGCCTAAATGACTTTTTATGATTTTTAGATTTAATGAAATAAAAGAAAAATAAAAATAAAAAAAGTGCTAAAGAAGAAATTATACTAATATTGAGAGAAAAGAAAAAGAAAAGAAATATTAGAAGAAATTAATTTATGCTAACAGTAAAATGAAAGAAAAGAAAAAATGGTAGAATATTAAAAGAAAAATAAAACTACACTACCATAAAAAGAAAAGAAAGAACATGTTAGTATTAAAGATTAACTAATATTAAAAGAAAAAAAAATACTAAATGAAACATTATAAGGAAGCAAAGAAAATAAAATACTAAAAAAAAAAGAACTACATTAATATGAAAAATTAAAGTTATAAAAGAGATACTAAACTAAAAGAAAATGAAAATGGAGCATTAAATTAATATTTACAGGAAAAGAAAAGAAAAGAAAATTTACAATGCTAGTGAAAGAAAATTAAACGAACTAAAAAAAATGAAAAAAAAATGAGCGCTAGGACGTTAAATTAGCATAAAAGAAAAGAAAAAGAGAAGAAATGAAAGTTGGTATAATATTGACGATTATAACCCTTTTAATGTAAGTGTTTTGAATTATAATAATATCGACATTGTTTTGTCATATCGTTTAATTATATTAGCACTAATTTGATGCATATATATAAAAAAAAATTGTCAATGTGCTTGGTGTGAATGTGTTAATTAAGCAACAGATTAAATGATTAAACTAAATGAAGACAATTAAATAAATACAAGATTAACTATGTAAACAAGAAGGGGTACTTGAACTGAAATTAAATGTAACCCGATCACCCCAAAAGAGAGAAAGAATAGGGTTAGAAGGACCGGAGATCCAAACAAGATACCTGAATTGTGGAATCCTCAAGTCATGAACGTGCTCCAATGGGCCAATCGTCGGTTGGTGATCCAAGCAAGACTTCAATATCGATCGGAGGTTCGGCAGGATTTCGGCGTCGGGGCTCGGGATTGCTCTGTATATCGGCAGAGTCTCTCTCACTGAAAATTCATACTGAAAACGTACGCTGGGATACGGTATTTATAGAATTCTTCAACCAATGAGATGTTATCTCGTTTTGGGACACGCCAGGCCCTTTGGAGTTGGCGGTCGCCATGATGTAAGTTGGCGGTCACCATGTTTTTGAAAGGTTCCACAAAGTTCTATGGCGGTCGCCACTATGGAATCTGGCGGTAGCCATGATGAAAAGTGGCAGTCGCCACTCTTGGCTAGGGTTTTCACAAAGTTCTATGGCGGTCGCCACAATGAGAGTTAGCGGTCTCCTTATTTGGGCAGCAAGTTTCGATGGTTCGACAAAATTTTATTAATTTGAAGGTCCCGGGTTCAAATACCGAGTTTGGATCACTTTTCGAGGATTGTATCGAGGCACTAATTCACCTGTTTTCATCATCAGATTCGCCTAAGATTAGGCGAGGTCAAATTAGGGTGTCTACACTAGGTAATGCAGATGAACGGTATTCTCCTTGTTCATAAACAATGAGACATCAAACAAGTACAGGAGAAAAGCTCGAGCAACTCACTTGTAATGGCGGGGTTTTGAACAGTCGAAATGACTAAAGTGGGTATGGAACCAGGAGTACTTGACACGGCCCTAGTCCATCTGGGTATGAATAGTGCCTAGGAAGTGGGTGAGAGCCTCCACGGACTGGGGGATCATGAAGTCAAAAGGAATGGGGTCACCACCAACTCAAATGCATGTGATCATGGCAAAATCAAGCAGGTCAGTGGGGCCTCGAATGTTGTGTAGTAGAAGGTGTTGATGGTGTCCCACCACCTCTCTACTAGTACAATCAACTGAACTCTATCATTACTGGTCTCACCCAGTAATGGTATGAATCGCACGAAACTAGAAGCATCGATGAAGGCTCAGCTAGGTGCTTAATGAGACGCATACCACTCCAGCACCTCACTTGAACCACCGAAGCCACGGATGCATATGCCAGTCTGAAAAAGCAAAAAAAAATGATATGAAGATATAATAAAGCCGTTGGAATAAAATAGATGCAAAAGAAAATGTAGAAAGAGAAATAATCAAATCCTAATGTGAAGCATTGTCTAGGTATTCCTAAGTCCAGGTAGCGTCTTAGGTTCTCTTAAGCCCTAGCGAGCTAAGCACCCTAAGCCCTAGTGCACCAAGCAAACCCTCAATCCAACCCTAGATTCGTGTGTTTGTGACGATCCTTTGGTTCTCTTAAGCCCTAACGAGCTAGGCACTCTAAGCCCTGGTGTGCTAGGCAAACCCTCTATCAAACCCTAAGTTCGTATATATATGACGAACCTTAGGTTTTCTAAAGCCCTAGCGAGCCAAGTACCTTAAGCCTTGGTGCGCCAGGCAAACTCAATCCTAGGTTTATGTGTGTGTGACGATCCTTAAGTTTCTAAAGCCCTCGCTAGTTAGGCACTGAACTAGGCACCCTAAGCCCTAGTGCGCCAAGCAAACCCAACCCTAGGTTCGTGTGTGTGTGACAATCCTTAGGTTCTCTTATGCCCTGCTCGTCAGGAATCCTACGCCCTGATGCGCTAGGAAAACCCTCTATCAAACCCTAAGTTTGTGTGTGTGTGACGATCCTTAGATTCTCTTAAGCCCTAGTGAGATAGGCACCCTAAGCTGTGGTGCGCCAGGCAAGCCCAACCCTAGGTTTGTGTGTGTGTGACAATCCTTAAGTTCTCTTAAGCTCTAGTGAGCTAGGCATCCTAAGCCTTGGTGCGCCAGGCAAACCCGTTATCAAACCCAAGGTTGATGTGTGTGTGACAATCTTTAGGTTTTCTTAAACCTTAGTGAGCTAGGCATCCTATGACCTGGTGCGCCAAATAAACCCTCTATCAAACCCTTGGTTCGTGTGTGTGTGATGATCCTTAGATTTTTTAAAGCCCTAGCGAGCTAGGCACCCTAAGCCCTGGTGCACTAGGCAAACCCAACCCTAGGTTTATGTGTGTGTGACGATTCTTAGGTTTCTAAAGCCCTAGCGAGCTAGGCACCCCAAGCCCTGGTGCGCCAAGAAAATTCAATCCTAGGTTCATGTGTGTGTGAAGATCCTTAGGTTTTCTAAAGGACTAGCGAGTTAGGCACCCTAAATCGTAGTGCACCAGGCAAACCCAACCCTAGGTTCATGTGTGTGTGACGATCCTTAGGTTCTCTTAAACCCTTCTCCTCGGGCACCCTAAGCCCTAGCGTGCTAGACAAACCCTCTATAAAACCTTAGGCCCGTGTGTGTGTGACGATCTTTAGGTTCTCATAAGCTCTAGTGAGCTAGGCACCCTAAGCCCTGGTGTGCCAGTCAAACCCAACCCTAGGTTCGTGTGTGTGTGACGATCTTTAGATTTTCTAAAACCCTGCTCCTCAGGCACCCTAAGTCCTAGTGCGCTTGGCAAACCTTCTATCAAACCCTAGGTTCATGTGTGTGTGACAATCCTTAGGTTCTTTTAAGCCCTGGTGAGCAAGGCACCCTAAGCCCTGGTTCGCTAGGTAAACCCTCTATCAAACCCTAGGTTCGTGTGTGTGTGACAATCTTTAGATTCTTTTAAGCCCTAGTGAGCTAGGCAACCTAAGCCCTGATGCACTGGTGCACCAGGGAAACCTAACCCTAAGTTCGTGTATGTGTGACGATCCTCAGGTTTTCTAAATCCCTGCTCCTCAAACACCTTAAGCCCTGGTGCGCTAGGTAAACCCTCTATCAAACACTAGGTTCGTGTGTGTGTGAGGTTCTTTAGGTTTTCTAAAGCCCTACTCCTTAGGCACCCTAAGCTCTAGTACGCCAGGAAAACCTTCTATCAAACCTTAAGTTCATGTGTGTGTGACGATCCTTAAGTTCTCTTAATCCCTAGTGAGCTAAGCACCCTTAGCCCTTGTTCGCCAAGCAAACCTTCTATCAAACCCTAGGTTCGTGTGTGTATAATGATCCTTAGGTTTTCTTAAGCCCTAGGGAGCTAGGCAGCCTAAGCCCTGATGCGTTGGTGCGCTAAGTAAACCCAACCCTAGGTTCGTGTGTGTGTGATGATCCTTAGGTTTTCTAAAGCTCTGCTCCTCAGGCACCCTAAGTTCTGGTGCTCCAGGCAAACCCTCTATCAAACCCTAGATTCATGTGTGTGTAACGATCATTAGGTTCTCTTAAGCTCTAGTAAGGTAGGCACCCTAAGCGCTGGTGCGCCAAGCAAACCCTCTATCAAACCCTAGGTTCGTGTTTGTGTGACGATCTTTAGGTTCTCTTAAGCCCTAGTGAGCTAGGCACCCTAAGCCCTGGTGCGCCAGGCAATCCCTCTATCAAAACCTAGGTTCGTGTGTGTGTGACGATGCTTAGGTTCTCTTAAGCTCTAGTGAGCTAGGCACCCTAAGCGCTGGTGCGCCAAGCAAACCCTCTATCAAACCCTAGGTTCGTATTTGTGTGACGATCTTTAAGTTCTCTTAAGCCCTAGTGAGCAAGGCACCTTAAGCACTGGTGCACAAGGCAAACCTAACCTTAGGTTCTTGTGTGTGTGACGATACTTAAGTTTTCTAAAGTTTTCTAAAGCCTTGCTCCTCAGGCACCTATGTTTTAAACCTTAGCATCCAAGTGTTTGTCCCAAAATCTTCAATTGCTCAGGTAATATGTTCTGTTCTCGGTGTAATGTTCGGGTTGTCCTTTTAATATTAACAATATGTTTGGATTGAATTTTTCCATTATAAATCCCTTTTATTAAATTGATTTTATTATTATAACTGGGGCAATTGGTTACAAGTTCTTCAGTCACATACATCATATCTCAAAGTAACAGGGAATCCTAAACATGCATCTATGTTTAAATATAAAGCTATAAGGCATGCTCTAATATTCTGAATTGAAAGAGAAGAAAAGAAGACTTACTACGTGGTTATTGCTGGAGAGGTGGTCCTATGGCTCGCGAAGAAGAAGATCAGGAGCAACATCAGCAACCGGAGACTCGTATCTTCTCATTCCGCTGGGTCTCAGATGGTGAGGAACCGGAGTGTAGTGACGAGGGTCAAAAGCAACGGGGATCCCATCACCAGCATGAGGATCCAAGATGTCAGCAATCTCAGCCTCGGCAGTTGCCTTCTCTACTGCAGCCTGATTTGCAGCTGCCTGTACTGCGGTTGCCGCCTGTGCTGTTCTGTCATAGTCCTCGACAGCACGAAGTAAAGACCGCGCAGCCTCAATCGCAAGAATGTCCATAGCCCCATAGCAGTGGAAGGATGAGGCGCAGTGACACCACTAGTAGGTGCACTGGAGCCAGCACCTCCTTTGGCGCCAAGTGAAGAGCTATCAAAGGCGAAAGGTCCTCGTCGTGCCCCAAATATGTCGTCACCATGTCCGTGGCCCGCCATGTGGAAGGAACAATAAGAAATGACCCGTAAAGTACTAAAGAAAGCCTCAAAAGCCGAAAACCTTGTGAGAGTTTGAGAGAGTACAGAGAGTTAGAGAGAGTTAAGGATGTGAAGTGAAGGCTGCCCCGCGCATTTGGGGGTCTTTTAAGGAGCTTGAATGCTACGATCACAACATCTGGTTGTTGCGACCGTGTGCTTTGTGAAGGGTTTCCTCGCGACCGCAAGGTTTATTCAAAAAGATGCTGGCGACCGCAAGCTGCCTCGACGGTCACATCGCGACCTCGCCCTTTAGACCTTGCGACCGCGAATTCTAGACGTTGCGGGTGAACCTATTTTTGTAATGATTGCCTTTTGGAGTTTTTGTTTGCTTTTAAGGGTATGTTTGGGTGTTTTTTTTGGATTTAAATTTAATTTTAAAGTTTTTATTTGACTTTTTAATTATTTTTATCTCGTGTTCTCGTCCCAAATTTTTAGTTCATTGACTTGACCTATTAATTTGTGGTTTTTTCTCGATAAATTTAATTTTAAAATATTTGCTCAACTTTTTTAATTATTTTTATTTCGTGTTCGCGTATCAAATTTCTAGGTCATTGACTTGATTTATTAATTTGTGATTTTTTTTCGATAAATTTAATTTTAAAGTTTTTACTCGACTTTTTAAAATTATTTTTATCCCGTGTTCTTGTTCCAAATTTTTAGGTCATTGACTTGACCTATTAATTTGTGATTTTTTCTCGATAAACTTAATTTTAAAGTCTTTACTCGACTTTTTAATTATTTTTATTCTGTGTTATCGTCTTAAATTTCTAGATCTTGACTTGACTTATTAATTTGTAATTTTTTTTGGATAAATTTAATTTTAAAATCTTTATTCGATTTTTAAAAATTATTTTTATCCTATGTTCTCGTTCCAAATTGCTAGGTCATTAACTTGACCTATTAATTTGTGATTTTTTCTTATAAGTTTAATTTTAAAGTTTTTACTCGATTTTTTAAATTATTTTTATCCCGTCTTCTCGTTTCAAATTTTCAGGTCTTGACTCGACCTATTAATTTGTATTTATTTCGATAAATTAAATTTTAAAATCTTTACTCGACTTTTCAATTATTTTATCACGTGTTTTTGTCCAAAATTTTTAAGATTTGTCTCGATCCATTAATTTGTGATTTTCTTCCGATAAATTTAATTTTAAAGTCTTTACTGGACTTTTTAATTATTTTCATCTCATGTTGTCGTCCCAAACTTTTATGTTTTGACTCGACTTATTAATTTATGATTTTTTCCCGATAAATTTAATTTTAAAATCTATACTCAACTTTTTAATTATTTTATCCCGTGCTTTCGTCCTAAATTTTTAGGTTTTGTCTCGACTTATTAATTTTTGATTTTCTTCCGATAAATTTAATTTTAAAGTCTTTACTTGACTTTTAAATTATTTTTATCCCGTGTTCTCGTTCTGAATTTTTAGGTATTCACTCGACCTATAAATTCGTGTTGCCTTCCTTTTAAAAATAATTTCTAGAATCTTGACTCGGTCTTTATGATTATTTTATCCCTAGCCGAATTCTTAGATCTTGACTTGATCTTTGAATTGTTGATTGCTTGTGCTCCTCTTGGTCTTGACTCGACCTTTAGGATATATTTTTGGTATGTTAGCATCTACATCATGTTTTATATCTTGTATCTTTTGTATTTGTCCCAGAACTACCTTTTGGTCTGATTCCTAGCATAGGGGTACGTAGGTAGCTCGTAGAAATTTGGGCACGACCACCATCTGTATGCTTGTGTGTTTTGTAGCCTAAGATTGGTGACTCGATCAAATAGATGTTGTCTCTAGATCTTTGACATAACTGGCATCACGCGTTACTGTACAAGTTGTGTCAAAGAGAGGCAACTGTAAACACCTAAATTTGACCCCGTCGGATCTTAGGCTTATCCAGATGACTCCAATGTTGAAAATCAAGTAGGAATGATGACTTCACATGGTTGCCGAAAAGCAATTCGAATCCAGTACTCTATGAAACCAAACCACAACATCACATCTTTTAAACTTTGAGTCTGTAACCTTCAAAACCTTATGACCTGGTTGTTCATTGGCCCAAGTAATTCAACCGTAACCTTTTGAACCTCGCGACTGTTCTGTTGTTTGTTGCGACCGTAATAAGAATCTCTTGAAAACCCTAAACATTGTTACGGTCGTAACCTCATACTTCACGACTGCAACCTTCAAAGGTGGCTATTGCAAGCTTCGTGAGCCGAGTCTGAGCATCAAACGTGGCAGCCTCATTGATTAGCATACTCTATATAAATTCACCTTTGGTACGATTTAAAAAGAACCTTTTTCCTAACGTCAATCAAATGCCACTTTATTGAGTACTATTCTAAAGTACACCGGTACTCTACTGCATTCTCGACTCACATCCCGATCCACACTCTCGCTCGACTTTGATCTGGATATTGGAATTAGACTGCTACTCGAAGACCAGATAGTTGATCATCACACTCTATGGCTCGAGGATTCATCTGGATTGTTGCATCCTAGGTATTCTATTAGAACCTCGACATTTCTCTCCTCACATTTTTTACTCCGGTAGGGAAGTTGGGTTTTAATTTTGAATATTAATTGCTAAATTGCATGTCATTTTGCTAGTGTCGTTATTACTACATTTAATCATCATGTGTTAAATTGATTATTTTGATTAGTAGGATAGTGAACATGTTTATTCTTTAGATTTGATATCACTAGGTTTAATTATCCCGATTCCTCAAATTTGAAAGCATGCCTAGTTGTAGAAAACTTGGTTAACTATCATTATAGTTTAATTAAAACAGTCGCAGTTATGTTCTGCCTACACTGTACACTAGCACCTCAATACATTATCCATCCAAAAAGTGCTCGCATACCTTGCGGTCGTGATCAAAATGCACTGACATATTTGCGGGTGTGATTCTATTTCTTACTACTGCAACCTTTTTGGTTCCTTTCTTGCGACCGTAACACCTGTATGTTATGGTCGCCATTTTTATATATTTCTAGTGGCTCAATTCTGTTCCAGTAGCCTATTTTTGCCTTTTACAGTATTATGTTGATTATCAGAATAGAATTTGTAGTGTATTTCTATCATGTTCATAAACTATTAGGATTGTCTCTCCTTTGTTTAAAGTTGTGATATGCTTACTAGGTATTATTTTAACATGAATAGGGCATATTAGTTTAATTAGTTTTATTTTGTTTATCGCATGCGGCTTTTACCATGTATCCTTAGCTAGACTTTGCATGTTTAGGATTTAAGGTCCTTTTCTTATAATTAGTTGCTTTATTTGGTGTTTTATATGCTTATGCTATGTACTTTCTTTATTTGATTTTGAATGTTCTTTCTTTGTTCACATTTTTTATATTTACATGTATTTGAGAAATTTAATTAAAAGAACGAGTGATGATTAGTAGAAGCCAACCTTACGGTTGGACGAACGGGGTGCCTGACACTTTCCTTGATTCGTACCTTAGCCTTCGAACCCTTGTTTTCTCTAGTTAAATGTTTTAAAGATAGTGGCCCATTTTTGTTTTTTTTTTATTTTTTTAAAAAATCAAGTAGCAACTCCATTTTTTAACAAAATGGGTTTTCAAAATCATTTGGTTTTCAAGATGTTAAAAGTTTTTAAAATAACTCTTGAATTCCCTATTTTTGAACTAAATCCTAAATCCCGGTGCCACAACTTGCTTCGCGAGTCTCATCCCTCTCATCTTGCCGTGCATCCCGGTGGCACCAAGATGTATCATGATGTACGTAGACAATTTTGGTAAAGGGATATAAAGAAAGATGCTTCTCTTTTTGTTTCGCGTTTCCTTACTTGCCAACAGGTGAAGGCCGAGCATCAGAGACAAGCAGGTCTATTACAACCATTGCCAATATCCGAATAGAAATGAGAGAACATTACTATGAACTTCGTGACGGGACTTCATAAGTTGCCGTATGCTGTTTGGGTTGTGGTGGAAAAGATAATTAAGTCCGCGCACTTTCTTTCTATTTGCATGACGAATTCTATTAATAAGCTTAGCAGACTGTACGTACGTGAGATTGTTAGACTCCACGGAGTGCCAATTTTTATTGTCTCTGATCGAGATCCCCGCTTCACTTCATGCTTTTGGCAGAGTCTGCAGTCAGCTATGGGGACGAACCTACTTCTCAGTACTGCTTTCGATCATCAGAAAAATGGCCAATCAAAACGTAACATTCAAATAATTGAAGATATGCTGTGAGCTTACGTTATAGACTTTCGAGAGTCATGGAAGGGCCATTTTCCTCTGATAGATTTCGCCTACAATAACAGTTATTAGTCGAGCATTAAAATGGTGCCTTATGAGGCATTGTATGGTAGACCTTGTGGGTTACCCATTTATTGGGCCGACATTGGGGAGACACCTGTTTTAGAGACTGAGCTTGTGCGTGAGACCACAGAGAAGATAGTCATAATGCGTAAACGTTTGATGACCGCACAGACTCATAAGAAGAGTTATGCTGACAAGAGGAGGAGGTCGTTGGTATTTGAGGTGGGAGACCACGTGTTCTTGAAGGTCTCGCCACGAAATGGCTTGATGAGATTAAGGAAGAGTAGGAAGCTGTCGCCACATTTTATTAGGCCATTTGAAATCCTTAAAAGGATCAGGGAGGTGACCTATCGCCTTTCCTTGCCACCGTAGTTAGCGTCCGTGCATAATATTTTCTATGTATCCATGTTGCACAGGTATGAACCGGACCTGTCCCATGTTTTGGACTTGGTCGAGTTGAGGGTAGAGGATAACATTACCTATGAGAAGAGACCGGCGAGAATTTTAGACACAAAGGAACAAGTCCTATGAGAGAGGACCATTTCATAAGTAAAGGTTTTGTTGCTTCACCACGGTTTAAGAAGTTACGTGGGAGCAAGAATTGGAAGTCCGTGAAAAGTACCCCCAGTTGTTTAATTCTTGATTTGTGCATAATTTTAAAGATGAAATTCCCTAAGTAGGGGAGGTTGTAGAGGCACGGTCCCTTGTAATTTGAAGAGATTAATTAAAACTTGTTATGGTAAGTCAATGGTGTATGATCAAATGTTTAATTTGAGGAGGGAATGAAAATTTGATCATGTTAATGAGATGTGATAATAATTATATGCTTGGTTGTGCATGAAAATAATTATTGTGAATTGGTTGAACATGCCTTGAGGCGTTGGATCAAACTTTGAAAATCATATGTTTTCTTTCCTTGGAATGCTTTTAATGAGGGACCGCTCGAGCGGTCCTGAGACCGATCGAGGGGTCTGTGACAGAGAAGTGTTTTAAAGTCGGGATTTAGGCTCTTCTATCTCATCTATCCCATATCTCTCTCTACCTTAAAACCCTAACCCTATAAACTCCTTTGGAGTCCACCCCTGAGCTTTCCTACCCTTAGCAGAGGTTTAATTTGCTTGCTCTCCTCTCGATTATACGCGTTGAATGAGTGATCTATACGTGGAAGCTTCTCATTTTTGTCCACCGATTGGAGTTTTGCTTAGTTGAAGCTTATTAGAGCCTTGTCTTAGCTTGATTAAGCATCTAAGAGGTATGATCTACAACTATCATTGAACATTTCATGGATATGAGTTATATACTTTGTGTATTTACATTCAAAGCATGAAAATCTATGTTTTGGGACCCTATGTTAGAGTTCGATGTTAAAATGTGTTGAACTTTGAGTTTAAGGGTGATTTATGATAGATTTATTCTGATATTTCGGTTGAAGAACCATGAACTTGTGAATTTGAAAGTTAGGGCTTTGGGTTGTATCAAAATCATAAAAATTTAGAAATTTTTGGGTTGTTGGACCCAAATAGTAAAATTAGGTGAATTTTGAGCATATTGGGGGTTGTGTTGACCCATATGTACATTAATTTCATAAATGTTGAGATTATGTGAATATGGTGTTGACAATTTTGAATAAATTCTATGAATTGTTGAACATGTGTAATAACTTGAGATATGGAAATTGGGTTTGAACCATGTTAACTCAACTATATGTAGTATGATGATACTTGAATGTGCTGAAGATTGGGATCCTAATGGTGTTAGGTTGACGAGATGAACTGGGTTCATGGTTGGACTCACGTCGGTTTAAATGTGAATGATTTAATTAAGGTACCGTGTGAATGGACTGAATAATTAAGATTGAGCTTAAATAGCTCCTTGGTGAAAGATTGAAAACTTGCACAATGTAAGGTAAGCCCTTCTTTCGGGTTAATCCCCGTAAAAGCGTGCTTGTGAGCGGCCCACCCATCGATGTTTTTGAGAGAAACCAAAAATGTGTGCTCTCTGTGTCGGGCTATATTATGTATATTTATCCATTGGTTCTCACGTGGTCTGGTGGTGATAAATACGTCTGGGTCTATAGGCGTCGTCTAGCTTTGGTACCTAACTAAATCAATAAATATAATCGAATTTGTAAAATCATAAGCTGTAATTGATGAATATGAGAATTGAGGAACCTTGAAAATAGTTGGGGTTTCACAATGAAATGAAATGGAATCTTAGTAACCATGTCGGGGTTTGAATGATGGAATTAAAAGACTAAATAGGGTGTGTGCTGGTTTCGATAAGAAAAAAACCAGTTATATGAATGAGAATTTGTCCAAGAAGTGAATTTGATTTTTAATACAATTTGTTATACATTCACATAATCATCCTCGCATGTCATGCATATATTCATATATAGTCTTTTTTCTATTAGCCTCGGCTCATGTTGCTTAACTCATTTTAGGTGATAACAGAAAAAATGAGGTCGATTGAGAAGCTTGGTCTTGGAGATCGTTTTGGATCTGTTTGGATAGAATTACATACATGTAGAAAGATCTTTTGGGTTATGCATATGTTGTAAATGTAATTCTTTTAAAACAATGACTTGATACTTGGGATTAGTTGGTATTCGTTTTGTAAGGCCTTAAGACCACACACTCATGAATTCTATGCATGTGAGGTTATCGGGTGTTTGTTTTGGGTTTATCACATATTCCATGGGAGTCTCTATGTATGAAATCGTTGGATTTTTTATGTTTGAAGATGGTTGGGAATGTTTCTCTATCCCTTTTTTTGTGTATTTGTATGTTGATTCCCTAGGAAAACTTTTTGGATGCTATGATTGGAGTGTGGAGATGTGAAGTTGAAAAATATGGTTTGAAAAATGGTTCAGGATTGGACCGCTCAAGCAGTCAATCACTACTCATAGTTTCTCAGGTTTAGAGAAAAACTGCTACAACTTGTGAAAGACCGCTCGAGCGATCTGCCTGCTCCAGCAATTGTTCATCTTTGCTTTTAAAATCTTTTTTTGGGAATGTAATATCCTTTTCTCAAATGGTTTACTAAAAGAGGCTTTTGTGGTGTTTTGAGCCTTAAAACCCTTTTCATAACAAAATTCTCTTCTTTTCAGAGTTGGTCGGGATTGATTCACGTGCCTTGGAGTTAAGGGCGTGACAGAACACCTTTGAATCAAAAGGGTTTCAAGTAAGTAGAAGCAAAACGAAATATATGGAATATAATTTTTAGCAGTAATAGGAGTATTTAATAGTAGAAAAAATAAAAATTCAAAACTAATATATACCTAAGAGTGGATATTTTTCTCTATCTAGATTTAATCATTAACAAAGATAAAAAAAAATTGCAAATGATAAAACATATAGAATCAAAGTTGGTTACCTCAAGTGAAATGATGTTTCCAGTGTTTTATGTGATCGACAGATGTATACAAGATTAATAAAAAAAAGTATAGGACATCTATTCGACACGACATAGAAGGTTGGACTATTAAAAAATATCACATAAATAAAAAAAAGTGTCGCTGAAATAAGAATATTAAGATCAATATGTAGTAAGGCTAGAAAATATTACGAGCGAAATGATAGATTGAATGATAAAGGTCGCATCAATTAAGAATAAGTTAACATAAAATAAATTAAAGTGATTAAAATATATACAACGTAAACTAATGATGGAGTAGTAAAGAAAAAAGACAAATCATGAGTAACGAAAACATAAGCAGAGATAGACCTAAATTAATATGTGATATCATGTTAAGAAAAATATGTACTTTTTGAAACTAATTGAAAATATGGCCAAAACAAAGTAGAATGCGCGTAAAAGGAGTTATGAAGCCGACTGCAATTGATTGAGATAAATATTTAGTTTGGTTTGAATTTTATGTCACTTATTAAATAATATTAAAATTACATGTAGTTAATTGTTACTAATTTATGTATTTGGCCTTGATTGTTAACTAGCATAGATTTTTTTCTTTCTTATTTTTTAACTTTTTAATTTAAAAAAGTTAGTTTGGATTGAAAATATTAAAATAGTTTACAAGTTAGTTCATTCAATTCTCGAAGAAAATAGGGTTTTACGAATTCTCCAGGAATCTAGAAGATCATTTTGAGATCTCTCATTGCTAGAATAATGGTTGAAGATCTTGGTTAAAAAAAATAAAAAGATTTTAATTTTTATTAAAACGTGATTAAAAAAGGAGGATTTTTAATCTCGATTTATTTAATTAACTGAGATGATCTATGTTTTAGATCTC
Source organism: Heliamphora exappendiculata (assembly GCA_034768845.1). Classification (NCBI taxonomy): domain Eukaryota; kingdom Viridiplantae; phylum Streptophyta; class Magnoliopsida; order Ericales; family Sarraceniaceae; genus Heliamphora; species Heliamphora exappendiculata. The sequence continues at coordinate 16,659 of JAOTRH010033654.1, forward strand.
AGTTTTTAAAAAACCAATATTGCTTTAAAAAATTTAATCCCCTTCCATCTCGGTTGTGAGACAATCGAGATTTCTTTAATCTAATCCCCCTCCCTCGATCGGTTTCATTCCAGCGCCCTAATTGACTCTCGGTTTTTCATCTCCAGCTCTCATCACTCTTGGTTCATCTCCAGCATCCTAACCCTCTCGCACGCCATTGTCTCTCCTCTTTCACACGTCGTCGCCTCTCCACCCCACCACCACCACCACTGGAGCCGTAAAAGCTACGAAGGTAACGCGACGAAGGTATAGATACGGATGCCCTATTTGGATAAATTTCAAAATCTTTATTTATTTTTTCTTTTTCTGATTTTATTTTATTTATTGATATAATTTTTTAACTTTTTTGAATCGCCACAATAAAAGAATATACCCATTTTATTTTTTAGAAACAAATAAATATGGAAAAAAATCACAAAAAATGAGAATAGAATAACCGATTTATTTTTTTGATGTTTATATTAGAATCTGTTTCAAATATTGCTTTTTTTAGTAGTTTCCTTCTTTTTTTTTTCCTTTTCATTTCTCTGAGAAAAAGAAGAATTAGGAATGGTAATAAATTTGGTAGCTTTAGTAGTTTCCTGGTTATTAAATCATAATCCATTCATATAGATTTGTCATTTCCTATTTGAAACGGGAGCAATTAAGGATTGCAAAGTATTTAATGAGGTGAATTATTAAGTGGCCGGATTAGGTTGGTGGGGAGGACCATCATGGATGGTGGACCCTAGCTAGTCTTTTAATTATGGTCCACGAACGTTTCTTTTTGGATGAGTACTTCTGAGTATGGTGTTTTGGCGATCACGGGAAGTGGTCTTAATTATTAATTATTGTGGTGTTTGTTGTGAAGTAAAGTGACTGCTAAGGCATATATATGGTATGCACTTGTAACGTACAATAATAAAATGGTGTTTCCAAACTATATATGTAACGTAGTTTTCATTTAAAATTGGTCTTAAAAACATTTTCAATTTTTATTTTCAACCTCTGTCAGCTAGGGTGCATTATTTATAGATAACTTGTAGTTTTGCTCGCACATATATACAAGAAGAATAGCCAATATATTAGAGATATTATATGTCTTGTAATCTTGTCTCTTTCCTATTTGATTTTTCTTTTAGCTTGTAATTGCTCTATAAAGATTGATCTAGAATCATTATTTGCCATTTGGATAATTGATTAGCAACTATTTTTTGATTTTGTTTTGCTTAGCTAAGAACTCATGCAAGATTTGAGATTTAGAATTTTGATTTTATTCTATGATATCGTTTATTAATTAGTCTCTTGTATTATAAAGAATGCATATTATTAATGCTTCATTCACATGTAACACTGAATAGGCTTTAAGCTTGTGCCAATTTATGGTTGTCCTTCCTTTTGCAGTGTAAGATGAGTATATGGAAATTTGGGTCTTAATGACATGTCTCTTTCTGTTAAGGAAAAAATAAGTAATTATGGTTACAAACATATCCATGCTTTTGGGAAATGTTTTGTGTGATGAAGATTCTAAAGCATCCTATATTTGCTTCTTGTGGTGCATAATATAAAAGTTAAAGGTTTCTATTAGATTATGGCTTATTTCAATGAAAATGAATGTTTTCAGACATGAATGTTCTTGTTGAAGTAAATGGATCGATAAGGCTATGTTTGGATCTTTGATTTGTGGAAGAAAAAGTTAAATAATGGGAAAGCTCTAGTAAAAGAGAAAATAAAGTGGAAGTTAATTTTTTCTCCCTTTACGTCGAATCAGGTTGTGGTTTCCACCATTACCTTTTGGGATTTTGGCCTTTGTTCACCTACCAAGTTTGATTCGCGGCTTGCGCAATCTTTGTCACTGATGGTTAGGGGGAAACCGTAGTAAAGTAACAAGAAAAGTGTCTCGGAAAACATTTTCATCACGTGTAGTATTTAGTTATTTTCTTGCTACCAGTATATTTTTAATTTTAAAATATTATATTTGACTTATTATTGTAGTCTTTTATTTGACTCTGGAGTTACTCGGAGTTCAAAATCCATTTATAATGAATAAATATTGGATGCTCAATGATAAAAAGTCAAAAGACTATGAAGAAGGGGTTAAACGATTTTTAAATTTTTCCTTGATCCATGCGAGTGATGTTTGATCCATACGATGTCTACGTGGATTATGTGGGAACTTAAGAAGTCAACATGTTTAAGAGATTAGAAATTATTTTTTTTCTTCATGGCATTGATCAAAATTATCGCATATGGATATGGCATGGAGAATAACCCACCAGTAGAGCATCACCGTCTATAAATGAACAAACATTTCACAATCATCAGTTTAACATATATATCTCCCATAGATGATGTTGCAGACACAATCGAAATAGTACAAGCTATATATAGTCAATGTACGACTGATCCTGTTTCATTTGTAAAATTACTTGAAGATGCAGAAAAACAATTATACCCTAGCTGTACAAAGTTTACAAAGTTATCTGTCTTGGTAAAATTGTACAACTTCAAAGATAAAAATAGGTTACCTAATAAAGGTTTTTCAGATTTACTAATATTGTTAGGTGATATGTTACCAGTAAATAAAGAAATGCCATTATTATGTATAAGGCAAACAAAACATTGGCTGCATTGGGAAAGGAAGATGAGAAAATACACGCATGCCCCCATGATTGCATACTTTATAGAAAATAGTTCAAAGATGCAACTTCATATCCTACATGTGGAACGTCAAGATGAAAGTTGAAGAAAAATTTAGTTGAACTAAGAAACGGTGTGCCGACAAAATTTTTATGGTACTTTTCACCTATCCCGAGGTTTAAATGATGTTTTAGCTAGCCCAAATAGAGAAGAACTTGACATGGCATGCCGATGAAAGAGATTATGATGGACAACTACGTCATCCAACTAACTTCCCATCATGGAAGCTAGCAGACTATATGTGGCAAGATTTTACTGTAGATCCAAGAAACCATCGGCTAGCTATTTCTGCAGATAGAATAAATCTACACAGTTCTCTTAGCAACAGGTATAGTTGTTGGCCCATTATAATTGTTACCTATAATTGGCCACCGTGGTTGTGTATGAAGAGAAAATTTATGATGCTATATCACTGTTGATATTTGGATCACTACAAATTGGAAATGAGATCGATGTTTTATTGGCATCGATGATTGATGAATTGAAGATGTTATGGGAGGAAGGCGTTAAAGCTTATGATACTTATCAGCAACAATATTTCACATTCAAGGCTGTATTATTATGGACAATTAATGATTTTTCAACCTATGGAAATTTATGTGGTTGTACGGTGAAGAGATATTATGCATGTCCGATATGTAGTGAATGAACATATTCTCATAGGTTAAAGCATGGTAAGAAGAATACACAAAGGCCATAGAAAATTTCTACCACGCCATCATCCATGCTGAAAGCTAAAAAAGGCTTTTAATGGTGAGCAAGAGCTTGGGTTACCTCGATTACCGTTAAGTGGAGACAAGATATTAGAGAAGGTTGAAAGGATCAAAGCCACATGTGGATAGAATAAGAAAAATTCATTGGATGATGGTGGTAAAAACTGTTGAAATAAGAAGTCGATTTTCTTTGATCTTGTATATTGGAAATATATGCGTCCGACACAACTTGGATATTATGCATATTGAAAAGAATGTATGTGAGAGCATCATTGGTACATTACTTCACATTCTAAGAAAAATAAAAGATGAAATTAATTCTCGACTAGATCTTGTGGAGATGGGTTTACGTAAAGAGTTGGCACAATTGGTGAGAAACAAACATATTTGCCTCTAGCATAAAGTATTCAAATTATATTATAAATGGATGTCGTTACCATACGAAAGATCGTGATAAGTTACGAGTCCATTAAAATAGCAGAGTCAGCTTAGTGGCATCGACAATGCAAGTTTCAAGCTACAAGGATAAGAATTTTGTGTTTGTGGATATGAACTTTTATGGTGTTATTATCAAGATATGACATCTCGATTATCATGTTCAAAATCTCAGTATTTAAGTGTGATTGGGTTGATAACAATAAGGGAGTTAGTGTAATACTCCAAATTTTAAATAACTTAATTGTTAAAATAAATAAAATTAAATATAAAAGTCAAAAATAGATTAAAGG